>OX637622.1:0-185070 GCA_951802195.1 Tausonia pullulans | reverse complement strand
ATTCAGCCTTTTGTCTCTCGACGCCGCCGTCCGCATCTACACAGATGAGTGTTGTAGGGACCTCCACCTGTGTTGTCAGCGGTGACCAGCATCGACCAGGTCTTCGCTCGCGCGCACGCTCGCTCTCACACTTTTTGTGTGAGACGGCGGAGATAGCTGCTTGAGACAAATGCAGGGAGGACGTTTCTGCGAGAGCGATACGTCAGGATTGGCCGAAGGGTAGGATGGCTGGCGAGTTGGACGTCGAGTACAAAGACAAGGTCGGAAGCGCCGGAGTGCAGGCGTGGCTTGGACGCGGCTAGGCGTGCGTAGAGCGGAGATGGCGAGGCCTGAGATCTGGACAAGAACGATCCAAAAGGGTCAGTCACCTCATAAGGGCAAAGCCTGGGAGATAGAAAAAGGCTTGAATGTGAGGTGAATCGAACACCTGTCTCAAGAATGGAAATCTTGAATAATAACCACTATACGACACATCCGTCCGTTGTTGTGTGTCCATTTCTAGCCGCCATCCACGCAGTTCCGACAGCCTGCGCCTCTTGCCCGCCGCTTCAGCCCTTCTATGGCTCCTACCCGGGTACGTAGGATTGCTGAAGGTCGCCCGTGCCGAGTCTCTGATGAGCCAGCCAGCACTTGCCGCTGGGCCTGGCGTGCGAGAGGCAGAGATCGATGAGGATCGTGAGCGATAAATGACATCGCAGACGGCGGGACCACTGTCAGCAGCACTGTTAGCAGCACTACCCTACCAGCAGCACTACCGGCAGCGTCTTTGGACCAAATCGGTGCAATGTGCGATTCCCAAGCCAAGGAAACACGCGGACTCATTCGTGTTTGAGCCATGATGGCGGGCTGGATAGCAGATTTTTTTTAGATTTATGTCCGTATTTAAGTGGGAGAGATGTGGATAGCTGTGGCTGGCGGCTGTCAATCGGTCTGAGGCCCACGCCTGAGATGTGGACAATGGTGTGGTGAAGTGGCTATCATTGGTGCTTGCCATGCAAATCTGCAGCATGCACTAGGCCCGGGTTCAATTCCCGGCACCATTAAGATTTTTTCATTTCATTGACTGAGCGTCAGATCAAGCAAGGTTTCCCTTGTAAGCGTTCTGGATCTCGCCGTTGTTTGCCTAGGTGCGATCTTTCCTTTTTCCCTTCTCCTTTCAGGGATGTGAGTTGCATCTTGCGCACACTTGTCCTCTCTCCAAGGCTTCTCTGTCTTCGGCATTACAGCTATGAGTAAGAAGTCGCTAGACATTACCGCGCGCGATCCTGAGGTCTACTCCTCTAACTCCAGATCGCGCGCGAGACAGCCTAGGACTAAGATGAATTCATCACAAGTCGCGAAATATGTAGGAATAGAGAGGCTAGATGATATGCAAGGGTGGGCAGGTGACGAGCAACAGGAGAACGGTCGAGAGAGAAGTGGGTACATTTAGTTCCACGGGTTCTCCAGCGCCGACGGCCCCCTCCCTGGCCTTCTCAGTGGGACAGCCCACGGATCGGCCTCCTCGACAGGCGCCGTCGCCCTCAAACCGAGTGTAATATCTCCATCGACACCGCCGAACGAGAGCTCAGGCTGTGACTCGTATGCGAATGACGCTCGAGGTTTCGGAGGTGGAGGAGGCGATGGGAGGGGGTTGCCCCAAACGGAGGCCGACTCATCGGCGACGGGTGCAACGGCGGCGATGAAGGATGGTGGAGGGTCTCGCGTCGATGAGTTCGGGGTGGAGGAGAAGCGGGAGTGGGCAACGGGGAGATGGGGAGAGGTTGAGGAGGACCAGGGTGAGCTGTGAGCGGCGGCTTGAGAGATGGAGGAAGCATGTGAGTTTTCGAAGGAGAGAGCGTGCTGAGTTGAAGAGGCGAGATCATCCATCGACGAGGCGACGAGTGCCGATAGACGAAGATGCGAAGAAGGAGGGGCAGCGAGCGTGAACGGCGTCGGCGCCTCGGCCGGAGGCGTCGACTCTGAGCGCTCCAGAGGAGGCTTGATCGAAGAAGAAGGCACGGGGAGCGCCGCCGAGGGCGCTTTGAGTGCCGAAACGTCGATGTCCTTGCCGAGCGCATTTGAGATGGCCTTGAAGTCGAAACCGGCTGTCGGAGGGAGTTTAGAAACCGGGCTCGGGGCCATTTCCGGATCGGCTGTCGGCAATGGAGCGTTATCGTCGCCCCCAGTCTTCGCATCCGTTGAGACTCTTGGGGTGAAGCCCGAGGACAAGGCGGGTCCAGGCTCTCGGGGAGGTAGATCGTCGTCATAAAGCTCGTGCTCGCCCGCCGTACTTCCGTTGGTTGAGGAGGCAGATCGTTGAGGGACGTCCATGCTCGGTGGGCGCGTGACGGACGCCGAGGCGGAAGAAGAGGAGACGGGCGTCTTCTTTTTTCGATGGAACCAGCGCTTCTTGGCCGCCTTGCGCTCCTCGAGTTCCTCGTCGGCGATGATGATCCGATCCTCCTCGAAGTCGGGCTCTTCGGGCTCATCGAAGTAGTCGGCGGTGACCTCAGAGAAGACGGGATATTTCAGCGTGAGGAATAACCGACTGTCGTGAACGTGTCATACTCACAGGCAGTCCGACTGTGTGAAGCAGGAGTGGCATCATGGGCCTATACGATAGGTGTCCGGCGATGAGGTCCGTGATGTCTCTATTTTCCAGGCCAGGGATGCCCTCAACAGGTCTCAGGCCAGCGACGGTGTTTCCCGCCGCCGTTGCTCGGAAAAGGTAGCCGAGGACCCAATCATTCCTTGCGTAGCCGTTGAGGAACCGACCGGAGACTACAGACCGGACTTCGAGCCACGTTTTCTTGTTGGCAGTGATGGTGCCTCCAAAGAGATAGACGTCCTGGACGATGCCGTACGCCTTAAGTCGGGCGAGCTCGACGAGCGCGTAGAAGATGGCTCGCGCGCCGAGGGAAAAGCCAACAAGGGAGACGGGCCGGACACCGACATGCCGGTTGATAAGCGTGTCCGCAAGGACGAGGCCGGCCGCCTTTGCGCGGTCGAGCGCGTTGGACCAAGGACTGGCGACAGTACAGCCTGTTAGTGAAACGCTCGAAACAAAGAGCTATTGGGCGAACGGACTTGTCAATGAGGTAGCCTAGCTTGGTGAGAACTGCATGAGAGCAGGAGAGTAGTCAGCAGACGCAAGTCCCACGAAACACAACGCGAGGCCACTCCACACACTAAGCGGCCACTGCAGAGCGCTGACAAGGGCCGTCATTACGGTTGCCTGAAGGACGGTCTGCCCAAGGTTGGTGAGGACCTCGGTCGTAAGGATTTTGAGCGCGTTCCCCATCTCAGCCATCATATCCGGCTCCCACAGGACGGAAAAGACGTCCCCGATCATGGGGTCCAGCGTCGAGAAAGGCAGGCGGACATCGTCTTCCTTCGAGTTCATGAAGCTGTAAGGAGCCAAAGCGATGAGTGAGCCGTCCCCCATCAATCAAAAGCGATCAGCCGAGTTGAAATTACCCTGGGACAGTGATGAAGCAGTTGATCCGCTTCTGATTGTGTAACGGCTTGAGCTCAAACGTCCGGACATACTGCGTGCGACGCATCATCCCCTTGGTCGCGATCGATGAGCCCGTCACGACACCACCGGTCGTGATGACGGCTGCTCCTCCTGCACCAGCAAGGAAACCTGTTGTTCCGCCGACACCGATGGACGTGAGCGCTCCGCCGAGAGCGGCACCGATGACTGGCGCGAGCAAACCGGCCGAGAGACCGATAACGAGACCTCCACCTGGAAAAAGGAGAAAGTGTCAATGGAAGAATATGTCAACAGGACTTCGGGCAAGCGAGCTCACCAAGCGTGGCAAGTCCAATCGCGACCAGTCGCTTGTTGCGGCCCGACTTTTGGCGACCGTCAATGACGTCTGTCTGCTCCATCTTCTCCACACCTTCCTGAATCTCAAGCGAATCGGTGACGCGCTTCTCGAACCGAACGACATCAAGGAGGCCGAGCCCGAGCTTTGAGGCAACGCGCTCGAGGAGGACGCGAGATCGAGCGTCATAAACCGAATCGGCGATGAGCGCGAGGAAGAGGTCGCAGCTAAAGGCCGACGGCATAAGTCAGGTCTTCGAGGCAGGGAGGGTAGAAGAAGGAAGAAGTATATATCCACTCACAGGATCGTCCATCGGATGTCAAGCGTGATATTCTCATCGGCAGCCGTCAGAGTCGTCGAGACACCGGGAAGGACGGGAGTGACGTCCTCCTCGACCGCTGCAGGCTTCTCCAGTTTGATATCGGTCTTGGTTCCGACTATCGGTCCCTTGAGCGTCGAGGGCTCGGAGTTTGGTGAGGGCAATGTGGGAGGCGGCGCAAGGGCGAAGGCGGAGGACGATGACGAAGGCACGAGGTTTGGGGATGTCGGCGGGACTGGCAAGGTCGATGGCGACAGAGCATTGGGTTCACCCAGGGGAGGGGAGGGCGCGGGGATATAGCCGATGTCGTCCTCTTCGTCGTCGTTTCCAAATGGATTTGAGTCCGAGGGTTTACGAGCTGAGTATCGCGGTGGTGGTGGAGAGGATGACTGGCGAGGGAGAGGATCGTCGCCCTCATCGTCGTCGCCCTGACCAAAAACCGAGCTCGCCTCGTCTTCGAGCGTTGTAAGACTCCGCTTCTCGTTCTCTGCCCGTTTGTGCTCCACTTCGAGACGAGCCTGCTCCTCGGCTTCCTCGACCAGGCGCTCGGCCTCCTCGCGCTTAAACTTTTCTGCCTCGGCCGGATCGTACTCTGGGTTAGCGACTGTATGCGTCGTCATGAGCGAGGGAACGAGATCCATCGGCTCGACGCCATGGGCCGCGAGGGACTCGATCATCTTTTGCTCTGTGAGAAGGGCAAGGCGAAAGTATGAGCGCACCATTCCGTCCCTATTCTTCTTCCACACACTATCCTCTCGACTGACCGTCACGCTCGAGCTCCATGTGGTGATAGAGCCTCGCCATGATCTTTAGCCCCCAAACACTCGCGCCATCAACCGCGGGGTCATCATGGATGGCCTTGGCTTTGCGCTTCGGATCGGCCGCAGCGACCTTTCTCAGATCCTCAACCATCTCTTGGACCGCAAGCTTGCAGAGGCCAACGTAGGCAATCCGCTGCGTCTCCGTTAGGAGGTTCTTGGTCGCTTGCATTTGCGAGAGCGGGGTCATGGCTTTCTCCTCGTCGAAGAGATACTTAGTCCGCATGTGAACTTCGTCGGCCTCGATGTCCTCCTCAAGTCGTAGGCGTGTGTCTACGAGAACGAGAGAGAGTAGGCGAGAAGATAAGCATGCGGATCGAGAGAGAGCGACAATGGCCCATCCCGAAGGCCGAGGGACGACGCGTCGTCGGCGAGGGACAGCGACTCCAGCAAGGAAGTGACGACTCACAGTCCGACTCGTCGGCCTCGAGCTTGCCACGCCAATCTTGGCCGACAGCGACTCTCGCATCGAGCTCGAGGGCCGTTCCTGCAGCGTTGCCGGTGGCAATGGTGCCGCCCTCGGCGCGCACAGTCGGTGCCTTGTAGTGATACCTGTGTATCCGTGCGAGTGTGCGTGGGGGTGGGGGAGAGGCGTGAGCTCAACGGTCTCCTCTGCACCAGCCAAGCAAGATAACTAGAGCTTTGGATCTTCACCTTTTCTCGTCCTCGTCGTCAAGGCCAAGGGCGTTCGGCTCGGACCGGACGATGGGCATGTCTGCATCCAGAGACGGTGGCGAGGCGATGGTGGTGAGAGCGCGCGTCAACAAGACGAGGTCAGATCCCCTAGACACACATGGGCACCACAGAAGGCCGCGTGGCGTGAGAAGGAGACGCACCCTCCCAGCCGTCATCATCGAGGTCGAAGCCGCCGGACATATCGGGAGGCGAGAGAGCACGCGACTGGGGAGGGCCTGAGGTGGATGAGGATCGGGTGTCTGCGAGAGGAGGGTGGCAGTGGTCTCGAGTGTGGTATTTCCCGTGGGTGCTGAAGATTGATGCTGGGATGTCTGGCGGAGCAGGCAAGACGGGGCCAGCAAGAAAGTGGGGGCTGATGGAGAAGAAGAAGGAGAGGAAGCCAAGTCGGGGTCGTCCAAGGCTGAGGCGAAAGCGCGGGTCGAGGAGGTCGTGCGCGACGGCCACAATGGCTTTGCAGGGATCACTCCAATCAAGTCGAAGCCGGTAATCGTCAGAAATAATGATGCAATACAAGTCAGCATAAATTATCTAGGTAGGAGAACTCAGTGAACAATGTTTCTCTGCAGCGATGCCACGATGTGGTGACAGGTCACCAAGGGGATGGGGGACCGGACACGTAAGGAAGTCGGAAGGGGTCATCTCAGTGTTCTCTCACCGAACCACCATCTGCTACCCACCTCTCTTCACATTCCACATCTTCCACATGGACTCCCAGAAGATGAACCTAGATCACTCGCCATCACTCGACGACATCTTCGAAGGCGATGCCACCGAACAAGCCGTGACGCTCTAATCGTATGCAGGCTCATAGCACTTGATTCCGAGCCTGCAGGTCGAGCTTCGTCTCCAGATCAAGGAGGAGTGCTTGAATCGGGAGCTCCTCGCTCCCTGAATAATCTCCTTCCTATATCTTCAGTTCACTGAGCCTCTTGTTCAGAAGTCTGTCTGGACTAGCTCGCCAAATGCGCTTGCGTCGCTGTTCTGCGAGAGGCGGTCGCCGATTCATCCTCCTCATTACTCTGCTTTCGAGAGCTTTTTCACCGTTAAGACCATGGTCACATGCACATGCAACCATCTACAAAGACTCGATCTTGTCATCCTTTCTTCACGGATCTACCCGTGCCTCTTGCTTTGCCTCATCTCCAACCTCCCGATCCAATCTTCTGGATCCCGGTACTCGATTATCTCTCTCGCTCCCCGAGAGCACTTCACTGGCCCTCATCCTCCACGAAGTCGACATTCTGATTGTGGCCAAGGCCATTCGGGAATGACTGAGGAACGCGGCCTTTACATGGTCCCGGTTTGCCTCGGGACCGTCTTCCCGTTGTCGGACCTCGTACTTCAAACGACTGCGCTCGAGTATGCCTCGGCATTCCAACCGCGGTACTACGACTACGTCGCGTCACCCGGAACTGCATGCCGTTCATCAATATTCGCATGGAGAACTATGCGGTCATAGGTTGGACGGCGATGTCGCTCCTCTCGCTTGGCGTGATGGCTCGAGGGGAGGACGTCGCACTCACCGTCGCCGCCCAGCGGTCCCAGGAGGGCGGGTCCCCTTGTTTCTCCCAGACTTATTCCATCTGGGCTTTAGGTTCAAGTCCAGAGATGGGAAGGACCACCAGCTGCCCCGACGATGCGCTCGTCGTCGGGGCCGGATATCGTATTAGTCGAGAGGAGTGAGGCCGTACAGAGGGAGCTCTGGCTGGTGGCCGAACAGCGCTACTATGTTCAGCCGCACAGTTGCTGGAGACGGCGATTGTTGATGAAGTAAACGGATAGTTAGGGTTGGGAAGGGGGTTGGGTTTGGTTGAGTAGCATGTCAGTTGAGATGTATCTCGCTGGTGGGAGTGCTTCTTCCCATGACTCCCACCAGGGGATCGGACGGTTCTCTCATTCTTATTAAAGTATGATCCTCGCTCAATGGTTGTTGCCACGCAATAATATGTTAGGGTTTGTACATGCAGACTTGCACAGGACTCGATTAACGTTGCCCAAAGTAAGATGATCGTTCTCATCCTCGACCAGAACACTGTTTGCTTCTCGAGATGAAGCCCAAATGTTTTGTCCAGGCACGATTGTGATTCGAACCTCCGACGTCGACATCCGCAGTCGAGGGCTGCGAAAGCCGGAAGGGCGCCACCTGAGCTGGTCGACGCGCGCCTTGCTTTCGACTGGGTTAGACTCGCTCACTCGCCTCACCTCCTCGTCCTCTTTCTTCCAACAACTATCCCCCATCCACCCGCCCCAGAGGGATCCACCGCCTGCCCAGCCATGGATCCGTACGTGCAAACTCTCCTCTTTCCTCCGATGTGCCCCCACTAATGCGGACTATAGTCTCTCCGGCTCGAACAAGTCGACCCAGTTACACCCGGACTTCTCCCTCGAGTCCCGCCGAGACCGCCGCCGAGAGCGATCGTCGTCGCCCATTGTCCCCATCTCGTCATCACCCGTCTCGTCACCGCCGCAGAAGAAGGAGCGCAAAGACTTCTATGACTTTTCCCGCCTTCCTGCTGGCTTTGCCCGCCCGAGCGCGAGTCCAAGCCCGACGCAGAGCCGTGCGAAGAAGGAGAAGTCGTGGCAGGAGAGGGCCTGGGACAGGTGCTGGGATGTCCAGGGCGAGGCGTTCACCCGCGCCATCGACAATGCCGAGGGCAAGATCGATCTGAGGTGAGTTGAGCTGAGCAGCGAACGAATAGTCGAAGGGAGGAAACGGTCATCTTTGAAGAAGGCAGCACAAAGCGACTGCATCCTGACAACCTCATCCCGTCCACCGCCCTGTTCAACCTCGACTGACTGACCCCTTCTGCCGTGCGTTGTGTTCTGCTAGCGGGCAGGATCTCTCATTCATCTCCCCTCAGATCACCGACCTGCAGGTGCGTTCGCTCGTATTCCTCCCGTCACCATCGGGGGGGCGCTCGAACTTTGGGCGCCTGTGTGCGCGTCGCAATCGTGTGCTGGTCCCCCTCGCTGACATTTCGTACAACCCATGCCCCTCGTACCTTCTCCAGCATTTGACGGTCCTCGCAAGTCCCAATCCGGCTCCGACCAACTGGAGAGGTCTCTCCGGCCATTACTCGCCCCTCACGGCGGGCAGCGCCGGCGCCAACTCGAACGCGTCCGCCCGAGGTTCGCTCTCCCCTCCAAGCTTCCGACCGTCCACCCTCCCCGCGCGCTCCTTCGCTCGTTCCGTCTCCGCCCCGGTCCAGAGAGGGCCTCCAATGACACCCTCGCGGGCTCAGAGCAATCTCGCGGCGCTCCAGGAGGCCTCGGCGGACGCAACGCCCCGTCCGGCGAGTCCAAGCACACCGACCCGTCGCCTTCCTGGCGAGGCGCCCGTCCCCAGGGAGCTTGGCTCTGGCGATGTGTTGGGGAGGAGGCCGATGGAGAAGGGCTCCAGAGCAAAGACCATGGCTGCTCCGAGATTCTCCCAGGCTGCCGAGACGCGCAAGTCGGCCGAGGTTGAGCTCACGCTATCGGGGAACACGATCTCAGTCCTGCCTACGCAGCTCTTCGAGCTCAAGAACCTCACCCATCTCAACCTCCGCAATAACCATCTCGAGACCCTACCCGCGGCCATTTCGACACTCACGAACTTGACGACTCTCATCATTGGAGGGAACCGGATCGTGGGTTGTTGTCTGTCCTCCACTTTATCCAAGCATCGCTGACCTCGACTACCTTTAGTCCTATCTCCCCGCCTCCATTCTCGATATGACACAACTCAAGCAGACCCTCCTCACGCCCAACCCCTTCCTCCGAAAAAACGCTCCGACCCTCGACTCGATCACCACCCCAACAAAGTCCACCTCGTCGATCCCCTCCCTCCGCGAACTTTCGCTCCGCGTCCTCCTCACGCCCGACAATTCCTCCGGCCAGCCCCCGCTCCTTTGGTTCAAGGATTCCTTCGACCTCTCGACCGTTGCCCGGTTCCACGACAGCTCGTACCATCCTCTGACGATGGACGAGTGCGCTAGGATACTCGCTTTCCTCCGATCATCTTCTTCCCTCCGAGCGACCTCCAAGGACCCATACCTCGAGAACGCCTCCCGCAACCCATTTTACTCACCTTGCCCGAACCCGGACCATGTTGCCGTAGGCACGGGACCGTCGTACTACCTTGAACCGATGGAGGAGCGGTTTGTCTGGCAGGCCGTCTGGGGCAGTGGGGGGGAGGAGTACCCAATCAAATACGAGGGCTGCTCTAAGGGTTGCCTGACCTTCCTCGATCTCGAGGTCGAGCTCGGCGGCGGCTTCGGGGAGGGCGATGTCGAGATGGATGACGACATGGAAGATGGGTGGGATATCGAGGGGGAGGATCTCGTCCCGGAGGTGCTGTGATGAGAAAAGTGTATTCTACCCAGGTCATTGCTTTGCTTCGCTGCTGTACTTTTCCCCTTTCGGACGTTCCTCCATCACGAGCATGCCTTTTTTTTTTCTTTTTCTTTCTTCTTTTGTTTGTTACGTCCAGGGCCCAGTCATGACAAGAGCATAAGCAAACGAGTAAGCAAGCACAAGCGTAAAAAACTCAATGAATTCCAACCTTCAACTCTGACTATAGCTGTACTTTCGACAACACCGTCACCAACCCCTCGTGGTCGCTCGCCCAGATCTTGCCCTCCCTCGCGTTGGGCCCTCCGCTTACGGGTCGACCAGTGGCATCGAGGACCTCGATCTCGATGCCATAGCCCATGCGCTCGCAGAGAGTCACCTCCCATTCCTCTTGCTCTGGTTCTTGCCGGAACAGAAGGCGGTCGAGCCGGCGGAGTGGGCGGTCCTGAGAGTCAGGGAGCCCGAGCATTAGTTATCGTGGGAGAGGGGGAAGATGTCAAGCGAAGATGGAGCGCTCACCTTCGGCGGGTACGTTCTTGAGAACGTGTACCCGTTCTCGCCTGGCCAAGAGACCGTCCAAGCATCTGCAAACTCTTCCGGATCGAACGCCCGATGGATTTCCTCCTCGTCTTCGAAGTTGGTATCCCCCATGATAATGGCCATCCTCGGTCGGCGGCCAGCTGGTCCGAGGAGCGGGGCCTTGGTGAGCGCGTTGGCCAGAAGGTACTGGTGGTTCCGCAAGGAAGCGTCCCCGGGTGAGGACTCAAAGTGAGCTGCCATGAAGCGGAGCTGTTATGTGGCCGTGGCTCGTGTCAGTAAGAGAGCGAGACTGACTATGATTGCATCGAGGGAGCGATACGTACCCCATATGTAGGCAGATCCACGCCGACGAGTCTCCTCCCCATCTCCGACCTCATCCCTTTCTCGCCCTCATCCACCTCCCACGCCGTCGTGTGCTCCGAAACAAGATCCTTTCTCACAAGCACGACAACGCCGTACCTCATGCCAGTCTCGTGCAGCTGACGGCTGAAGTCCGTGAGGCAGTACCGCTCGCGGACGTCGGAGGATGCTTGGAGGACCATCCAGCAAGTCTGGGTGACTTCTTGGAGAGCGATAATGGCGGGCTCTGGCGAGAGGGACATGAGGTGGGAGACGATGACTAGGGGCGTAATTCCACGTCGTCAGTTGAGGAGGGTATGGCAGGAAGAGACAATCGCTCACCTTTCATGCGCTCCTCGAGAACAACGTTCTCGAACGAGACCTGAACGAACGAGTATATATGAGTTGACACATCTCAAGACAAAGCGAAACAAGACCGAGATTGGTTGACTCACGTTCCACGTGACGACCGACAACTCATTGACAAGCGGAGCTTGCGCAGGTCGACGAGGCTTGACCCATGTCTCCCACTGAGCCTCGGCCGGGTCCGCCCTTTTGAGAAATCTCGCCGGGGCCTTGAATGACAGGAGGGGCACCTGCTGGGGAATTGGTGGCGACGGAAGGATGATTGGGGGCCGGACAATCTCGGATGCGGGAGGGAGAGCTGTCTCAGCAGCGGCTGGAGGAGGTGTTTTGCTTTGCGGAGAAGACGACCCGCTGGGGGGCAGAGAAGCGGGCTCTAAGGAAGCGCGAGTCATTAGCGGAGGGCTTTTTGGTAGTCAAAGTGAGCAGATCATCAACACCCACCTCCTGGAGAACGCGACGCGACCCTCATGCGCGCATTGAGCATCGCGAGGAATGCGTTCTTTTGGAGCCTGCTTTCCGGGCCCTCCTCGCCCTGAACGTCCCGAACCGAGTCGGCGAGCTGATCGTAGAGCTCCTCCATGTCTGGGATCGCCCGTTTCCGGGAAAAGAGCTCATCCGCGAGAATCTCCGCCGTCATGATTCGCTGCTCTATAGGCCAGCGCCGGACGCTCTCGATCGCATCGAGCAGGGCCTTATTACTCTCTCCGATCGGGGTATCAGGTGCCGAGATGGGGGTCTGAATCGTCAGCCGGGAGTTGCTGCCTCGTGGGCCAATCTTCAAAGGCGCAGTCTCGGCGGGTAGTGCGCCGCTTCGAGGAGGACGGTGATCCAAAGGAGCAAGGGGACGCATCGTTTGAGGGTCCTGGGGACTGGCCGTCATCGTAGTGATCTTGGGTATATTGGAGTGTCGATGATCGTCACTGTTGTCTAGGTTGTGGCTGGTATCGGAGCGGGGGGCAGGGAGGACGTCGGAGAGCTCGAAACGGCGAGCCTCGGGAGGGTAGCACTGCTGCTGTTGCACCGACGGTGGTGCGGCTTGGGGCTGTGAGGGCGCAGATGTGTGATTCTGGGCGGCGGCGCCCCATTGCTGTTGAGGGTGAGGTGGGTGCTGCTCGTACTGCTGGTAGCCGGAAGTAAAGTGTGGAGGGGGTGGTGATGTAGAGTTGGCCGAGGGATGATACGGCTGATAGGGCTGGTGAGAGTGCGGTTGAGAGTACGATTGAGGGTGCTGTTGAGGATGGTGCTGAGCATTGTGCTGCTGAGGGTATTGTTGAGACTGCAGATACTGTGGCTGCTGCTGATGCTGCGTCTGGTACTGCTGCTGAGGGGAATGTTGCGAGGGAACGTCGTGTCGATGAAAGTTGGGGAAGTTGTGGTGGGGCGGCGGCGACTGAGGCAAGGCGACGGCCGGCGGTAGAGGCGAGGGTGCCCTGGCTGCTGCCGCTATCGGTACCGGAGATGGGATAGCAGCAGGCGGTGATGGTGCTTCGTAGTGATGAGAGGGCGGCGATTGCGAGGCATAAAAGGGTTGCTGGTGCGGGTGCTGAGCAGCAGGAAGAGGATGGGGTGCTGTGGCATGCACCTGCAGGGAAGCAGGCCGAGGGGGGGAGTGGACCTGAGGTGCTGGAGCCGATGCTGGTGATGGTGCCCGAGGTTGCTGCTCCGGCAGTGGTGACTCGCCAGGAATGGACTAGAACGAGTAGTCAGCACGCGGGTGAGTAAGTCAGCGACAGCGATCACCACGCGTTCTTCGACATGACGAGGAACCGTACCGTCGTCAAATATTCGAACGCCAGGTCCGGCTCACCGTAGGCCGCTGTCATCGCCCTCAGGACATGCTCCTGGGTGAAGCCCATGTCAACAAGGTTTCCGACCGCCACCCGGAACGCAGCCTCGTCGATCCGTAGGATCGTCGGCGAGTCTGACTGGGGAGGAGGAGGCGACTGCGCGTGTGAGGCAGCAGGAGATGAAGATGCCGGATACTGCTGCTGGGTCTGGATAGGTGCTGGCACGGGGCTGCTTGTACGCTGCGAGTATCGATGGCTGTGACCGAGGGGCGTGAAAAGGCTCGTAGGAGCAGCGCCCGCGACGGCGGTGGCCGACGGTGGGCGCTCGTGATACAAGGGCTGTTGCTGCTGCTGTTGGGGCTGCGGGGGAGTAGAGCACGCGGCAGGACCTTGCAGTAGCTGCTCCGAAGGCGAGTGATTCGCTGAGACTGTAGGGTCAGGCAAGCACAGACAGACCGGATGATGAGAACAACGACGACGGGAAGGCAGAGAGGGAAGCATGACGCCTCTTGCTCACTGGACGCGACGGGAGTCCAAGACTGATACATCATAGCCATGTCCTGTGGCGGCGAGCCCGACCAGGACTGAGGCCTCTCTTGCCCTGGAGGGTGTTGTGGCGGCGGGCTCGCCAGGCACTGGTTGTAGCTCCATCCTGTCGTCGGAGGCCCAGGACGATGATGGGGAGGCGGCGGCGGGGGAGGCGGAGGCGGAGGAGGCGGTGGAGGTGGGCGACCGTGAGCGTCGTGGCTCGTGAGACGTTGGAACCGCTCGTTGAGCTCGGACGCTCGGGGAGAGGTCATGGCGGAGGCTGTCGTATGTTATTGATAGTGGTTACGAGGGAGGGAAGCCAGACGGGCGATGAGGCGTTCATGCAGCATCGGGAGCCGCCGTGAGACAGAACGGCCAGACGCCGCCGCCTCTCGCCTTCTCTCCCTTTCCGTCGTCGATCTAACCTGAACACCTCCTCGAGGCTCCATGAGGGCACATGTCTTTTCTCATAGTCTACACTGTTGACAGGTGAGAGGCCGTGATTTGATCTGTCGGGAGTATGCTGTCTTCCAGGGCAGCTGCAGCTAATGTTCGACTGTCCTATGTCTCCTAAACTTCATCTCTGCTTACTTCAGCGGGTATGGCTGCCAAAGAGGGTAACAGAATGGGCGAAACAAAACGATAATAGGAAGAGACCGAAGGGTTGGAGTGTGTCGAGATCGACAGAGGCGCTGCTTCCGAGTACGCATATATCCATCAGGCGAGTCTTCCTCATGGCATGTTTCTGTCTCTGACCACTGAAATCCTGCTTCGGAATTTTGCCCCTGCTTCCGAGGCGACTGATGCTGTTACACGAAAATACCTGAGATACACACAGGGATCCGCCTGGGCGGCAGACTAGCTCACTACAACCTGGCCCTCACCCTTCTCAACGGTCGGAGTTCGGGAAGCAGCCGCACAACTTCATTCCACTTCGTAGTCAAGGCTGCTATCGAGCCTGTCGGTCCGTCCAGCCACAGGCTGCAGGGATGCCAGAGTGCACACAGCAAGGGCGCGCCAGTGGAAAGAAGTACGCGGTCAGGAGGATTACTCCCTCTCCCCCGTAATGACACTCGAACACAACACTCCAAAACAGCAGCAACAGGCTGGGCCAACTGCTCCGTCTCCCGTGGAAGTGCGGTGGCTCTGGGACGCCGCGTATTTTCATTCGCCACGTCGCCGGTGCGTGCACATTCCGGCTACACCAGCCTGACCACTGGGAGACAGTACCACTCCATTCCCAAGGAGGTCATATCAGAGAGATCCAAGGACGTCAAAGAGAATGGGAGGGTGGTGTGGGTTGAGAACGAAGTCCGATGAATATCTCGTTTCTGACTGGCGCGCGCTCTCTCGTTTCTTTGACTTGACTGTGGGTCCCGCCAGCGGAGAAGCCAGATGCCCAACTGCGCTTGGAAGCCGAGGGTCCCTTCACCTCTCTGAATGGAGATGTCTCTGCTCGTCTGGCTTCACGACGTGGGTAGAGTAGAGTGCTGCCACTGGATCGGTCCGACCGCACTGCGCAAAGAAGGAAAGAAGAGATGCAAGAGGTGAGTCTAGCCAAGGAAGGGCCAGCAGCGAGGCGAAAGCGAAGCGCCGCTGCCCTGGGGCCGCGACTCACGGCGGCGCGGCGGCCTCGTCGTCCTCAATCGGAAGGAAGAGGGCTCTGAAAAGTTCGTTCGCCTTCAACCACCAGCTTCTCTTCCTCCTTCCCCCTCCCTCTCTTCTTGTCAGTCGCAGTCCCTCTGCTGGCTTTCCCTCTTCCTCCTCCTCTGCCCGCTCGGCCCCACCGTCTTGTCGTTGTTCTCGCCACGAGACGGCCGAAGACGAGAGAGGAGGAGGACGAGGAGGAGGACGAGCATTGAGCCCTGCACTCAAGCCAGGACTGACCGAGAGTCTATCCGTCCCGTTTTCCCCTCCCTCCCTCTCCCCCCCTGTCGCCACTCTGCAGTCCTTCATTTAAAATGGCCGACGACTCGCAGCACGACCAGGACTTCGTCGGAGGATCCGCCGGAACTTCCCTCACCTTCCCCATCCAGGTCCGTCGTCTTTCCTCGTCGCTTGGGCAGAAGAGAGAAAGGGGACTGGTCGGTCGCCCGATCGACGTTCCTCTCTTCCCTCGCTCTCCACATCAAGGCACTTGTTCTTGCCAGAGACACAAACAGCTGACCCGCTTCGTACTCTTAGTGCTCCGCCCTCAGGAAGGGAGGACACGTCGTCATCAAGGGTCGCCCCTGCAAGATCATCGACATGTCAACCTCCAAGACCGGCAAGCACGGACACGCCAAGGTCCACCTCATTGCCACCGACGTGAGTCCTAGCTTTCTCCAGAGTGAGAGCCAGCCAGAGGCAGGAGCAGTTGTGCCAGGGACGATCTCGCGAGCAGGGGAGGCATGAGGGGGGAGCCACATCTTCCTTCGTCCGTTGCTCCCCTTCCACCTTGCTGGCTCGTCTGTCCGACTCTCTGTCGCCTACCTTTCCTTTCCTTATCCTGTTTCTTGCCCACGATAGAGCGCTGATGTCTTTCCCCCATTCCCTTATAGATCTTCACCAACAAGAAGCTCGAGGACATCTCTCCCTCGACCCACAACATGGAGTCGCCCATCGTCACTCGCACTGAGTACCAGCTCGTCAACATCGACGACGGCTTCCTCAACCTTATGGACGACGATGGCAACTCCAAGGACGACGTCAAGGTCCCCGAGGACAAGCTTGGCAAGGACATCGAGGAGGCCTTTGAGAACGGTCGCGAGATGGTCTGCACCGTCGTCTCGTCGATGGGCGAGGAGTTCTGCCTCGCCTGGAAGGACGTGTATGTGGCGCTTCCTTGCTCTCATCTCCCTTTGTCTGAACTAGTCGAGCTCACCCACTTCCTGCTTTCCCCCCCAATAGCACCAAGGGCGAGTAAACCCCCTCCCCTTGAGTTTCTTCCCTCTGCCTATCTTTCGCCCCCATCCTTCCCTTCCCTTCCCTCTACCCCCCTCCTCCGACCCGTCGCATCCTCCTCCCATTGCCTTCCCCCTCGGCCCGCTCTTTGGCTTTCTTTTCTTTCGTGTTTTACTCTTCCTTCGTCTTGGAGGGGCTTGCCTCGGTGTTGGCGGTTGGCCTGGCTAGAGAAAGAGAGCTGGGTCGACGTCAAAAGTGGGAGAGGGACTCTTCCTTTTGCTCTTTCTCTCTTTTCTTCTTCATCTTATTGATGTCGATGACCGATTGCACACGAGTGGCCGCGACCCGTGAGATACCGGCCTTGTTTTCACAACAGTAGAGATGGCGTGCCGGCTGCGACACGATGACGGCTCGCTCGGATCGGGCCGCCTCCGCCCGCGCGCGCCCGCTTCGGCCGGTAGCGTTATCACACGTCAAATGTCGATAGCTGTCCTCGTCCTTATTCCCAACAGCCATTTTCCCCACCATCTGACGACAGCCATTTCCCCACCATCTGCCAACCAACCACCACACTATGTCTGCCGCTCCTTCCTACACATCCATCCCGCTCGACGATTTTGAGACCGTCTTTGGCAGCACGTCAACTGAGGTCTCGAGCGTTGCCCTTGGCGGCAAGATCCTTGACGTGTCGGACGACTTCTTCGCTCCGTTTGTGTTACTATTTCTCTTCTCGATTTGCACACACTAGCTGATAGGCTCTCATTTCCAGTGCAAGCGATCTCCTCGAGGTCCCTGTACGTTGGCGAATGTCTCCCCCTCGTCCAGTCTGACCGGATCGGCGACCAGCCTTCGGTCCTCACGGCGGATCGCTCCAATGCTCGAGGGCTGACATTTCTCCTCCATCTCACAGGCCCCCCCTTCCCTTAAGGGCCAATTCGGCCCCAACGGAGCCCTCTTCTCCGGCTGGGAGAGCAGGCGTCATAACCCTGAGCATGACTGGTATGTCTCTTGGCTGTGATCTATCTCTCTCCTCTACTCCTTACGGCACAGGCCAGACAACTCGGCCGAGATCCCATTCCTCCTTCTGACGCGATCTCTCCTCATCACTCGCCAGGGTCATCATCGAGCTGGGTCCTCCTGCTGCGTACATCAAGGGCTTTGACGTTGATACTACCTGGTTCTCAGGTTCGTAACTGCTTGTCTAGTCTTGAGGTCTGAATCGTGCGCGTCTCTCCTGAGACCTTGAACTGACGCTTCATTTCTCCTCATCCTCGGTCTTTCTCCAGGCAACGAGGCCCCTGCCGCTTCCGTCGAAGGCATCTTCTCTCCCACCAAGGCGCCCTCTAATGACTCGCCCGACTGGACGCCTCTTCTCCCCGTCGTGCCCCTCGGCCCGTCCTCGCGTCACCTCTTCTCCATTCCGCAGACGACGGCGCCCTTCTCGCACCTCCGACTGAGGATGTACCCCGACGGCGGCATTGCTCGGTTCAGGGCATATGGCCTTGTCGCACCGACGTGGGCGGAGAGCCAAGCCTGGGACAAGGCGGAGGAGGGGCTTGTTGATCTCGCTCATGCGTTCAATGGAGGACGTTGTGTCTACCAGAGCGACCAAGTGAGCGGAAAATCTTCGCTCACTTTGCTGTGAGAGCGAAGCACTGCTGAGCCGACTCTGTCTCTTCCATTTACAGCATTACGGCAAGGGCGCTAACATCGTTCTACCCGGTCGAGGGTCAGTCTGGCGTCCTCACGTGTTCACCCTTCCCCGTCTCCTCTGATGTCTTGCAGGGCTGATGGCTCGATTCGCACCCAACAAACATAAACAGAAAGGACATGGGTGACGGTTGGGAGACCAAGCGATCGAGGACGCCCGGCCACCTCGACTTCGCCATCATCAAGCTGTAGGTGTCCCTCCATATCCACTGCGATCGATGGTGGAATGGGTCTGACTCATTGGCTTCTGTTGCACCGTTAAAGCGGTGCACCGGGTACCATCAGATCGATCAATATCGACACGGCCCACTTCAAGGGCAACTTCCCTGCTGGCGTCGAGCTTCACGCGATCAATTCGACTGAGGTTCGTCTCCTCGTCCCAGCCAATCTCCTCTCCCCTCTTGTCCCCCAAGCCTGACGCCCAACGAACGGACCATACCAACAGGAGATCCCCTCGCTGGACATCAGTTCCACGGAGTGGACCAAGATCCTCGACCGCGTCAAGGTCGGCCCACACGCCGAGCATCCGTTCGACGTCTCGGACAAGGACAAGGTCTTCACGCACGTCCGGATGACGATATACCCTGGTGCGTAGCCTCTAAGCTTTTCACTGATGGCGAGGTTAGTTAGCCTGACTCAATTTGCCGGTGTGTGTTCGCAGACGGTGGTGTCAAGAGGCTGAGGGTCTTTGGTGAGCGCGCCGAGCAGTAAAGCATCCGCGCATTGCTCTCACGAAAAGGAAAGTAAAAAAAAAGAGGATAAATGACTTGGGGAGATCAAGTTCATGTGAGCTCTTTCTATATAGATGTAAAGTGGAGGACACATAAACCACATTGCACGAGGATGTAGTGGGCGAGTCGTGATGAACGGAGCGGTCCACGGAGAACAGACGGACCTCCGACGTCTGAGCCCTTGATAGGAAAGCCTCCGCTATCTTGGAGAGAGTTGCAGCAGGCAGGCAGGTGGGAAGTATTGGGAGGGGGAGATAGCGGGAGCAGAGAAATCATGCGGGCCAAGAAATCGAACGAGGGAGGGGGGAGCGATCACGAATTGCTCAAACTCCTCTCTCCACTCATCGGCGTTCGCCGTCTGCCAAGTCATCCGCGCGATACAGGCCGTGTTTGCTTGCGTCCCACGAACGTCGATCTCGTTCCTGCAACTTTCTCATCTCTTCCAATGTACATCCCCTCCTACACCTCCATCCCGCTCGACGACTTTGAGACCGTCTTTGGCAGCACGTCAACTGAGGTCTCGAGCGTTGCCCTTGGCGGCAAGATCCTTGACGTGTCGGACGACTTCTTCGCTCCGTTTGTGTTACTATTTCTCTTCTCGATTTGCACACACTAGCTGATAGGCTCTCATTTCCAGTGCAAGCGATCTCCTCGAGGTCCCTGTACGTTGGCGAATGTCTCCCCCTCGTCCAGTCTGACCGGATCGGCGACCAGCCTTCGGTCCTCACGGCGGATCGCTCCAATGCTCGAGGGCTGACATTTCTCCTCCATCTCACAGGCCCCCCCTTCCCTTAAGGGCCAATTCGGCCCCAACGGAGCCCTCTTCTCCGGCTGGGAGAGCAGGCGTCATAACCCTGAGCATGACTGGTATGTCTCTTGGCTGTGATCTATCTCTCTCCTCTACTCCTTACGGCACAGGCCAGACAACTCGGCCGAGATCCCATTCCTCCTTCTGACGCGATCTCTCCTCATCACTCGCCAGGGTCATCATCGAGCTGGGTCCTCCTGCTGCGTACATCAAGGGCTTTGACGTTGATACTACCTGGTTCTCAGGTTCGTAACTGCTTGTCTAGTCTTGAGGTCTGAATCGTGCGCGTCTCTCCTGAGACCTTGAACTGACGCTTCATTTCTCCTCATCCTCGGTCTTTCTCCAGGCAACGAGGCCCCTGCCGCTTCCGTCGAAGGCATCTTCTCTCCCACCAAGGCGCCCTCTAATGACTCGCCCGACTGGACGCCTCTTCTCCCCGTCGTGCCCCTCGGCCCGTCCTCGCGTCACCTCTTCTCCATTCCGCAGACGACGGCGCCCTTCTCGCACCTCCGACTGAGGATGTACCCCGACGGCGGCATTGCTCGGTTCAGGGCATATGGCCTTGTCGCACCGACGTGGGCGGAGAGCCAAGCCTGGGACAAGGCGGAGGAGGGGCTTGTTGATCTCGCTCATGCGTTCAATGGAGGACGTTGCGTATATACGAGCGACCAGGTATGTTCATTGACCAGCACGCGGAGCGTCTCATAGCGGGCTGACTTCCTCGTTTCACCAATCAGCACTACAGCCAGGGCTCGAACCTCGTCTTGCCTGGCCGAGGGTAAGGCAGTCTCACTGCGCACCCTGTGGGAACCCCCCGTCTGACGCCCAATCTGCCAGCAGAGTCCACATGGGTGACGGATGGCAGACGAAACGCTCCAGGACCAAGGGCCACCACGACTTTGCTATCCTCAAACTGTGAGCAGGACGCGCCGGTCGAGTCAAGGGAGGAGATCTCTGATTGTCCTCGTTTCAGCGGCGCTCCTGGTACGATCTCTGCCTTCAACATCGACACGTTGCACTTCATTGGCAACTATCCTGCCGAGGTCGAGATTCATGCCATCAACTCGTCCGAGGTCCGCCACTTTCTCCTTCCTCCCCGTCTTATGCCAATCCGCGCTGACTCCACATACAGGAGATCCCCTCGCAGGATCTTGAGTCCGGGGCTTGGACGAAGATCCTTGACCGCGTTAAAGTTGGCCCGCACGCGGAGCACCCGTTCGGAGTCACGACCGAGGCGTCCGAGGCCGACAACGTGTTCACTCACGTCCGGTTGATGATTTACCCTGGTGCGCACCGCCTCCTTCTCCTGAAATGGAATGGCGGGAGAAGCTCATTGATCTACTTGCTCCCTCATGGTTTGCAGACGGAGGTGTCAAGCGCCTCCGGATCTTTGGAAAGCGTGCTCAGCCTGCGACTGCCGCCGCCGATGCCGCCTCCTCCACCAAAGAGGCCACCGTTGGGGTCTCCGAGACGGACAAGGGGGTTGACCAGCCCGCCAAAGGTGGGCTATCTGGCAAGGTCTCAACCCTCCTGTCGTCCCTCAGTAGCGGCAGAAGCTCTACCACAGCTGCTACAAAGACCCCCTCTTCCGTCCCCCCTTCGTCCAATCCTGGTCCTACTTCTGCTGCCGACTCCGCCTCCAACCCTTCCGCACCGGCTCTTACCATTCCCGTCCTCCCCCTGCACCATTCGACCTTCGCTCCTTATGGCACCGTCATCCAGGCCTACTCCTCGCCCTCGCTCGCTCCTCCAAGCATGTCCATCAAGCAAGCCAACGCCGGCTCCGCGACTAAATTCCACCGACTCACGGTGCATGAGTCAAACTACCCGGAGGGGTCAGGAGAGGTTACGGGAATCTCGTGTTTCAGGACTGGGCCTCCGGAGGGGTGGAATGGGGAGAAGTGGGAGGTGAGAATGTTTGAGAGGCATCCCTACACGAAGCAGGTGAGTAGGCGAGTGTGTTGGATCTTGTGGGGAATGTTGTTGTCTGACTTGGACTTACACCCCTGCAGTCATTCATCCCGATGGGCAAGGATGACCTCCGATCAGGCGGCGAAGGGATGCTCGTCATTGTCGCTTTGAATGGCCCAGGTGAGTCAGGGGCAAGCCTGTCTTCACTTGTCTCCACCTCTGTCTGACTCTCCTCATCAACGCACGCAACGCACGCAGACGACCGGCCGGATCCCAAGACGATCAAGGCGTTCATGGCCTCCCCCGCGCAGGGGCTTACTTACAACACGGGCATCTGGCGTTCGTCCCCGAGTGCCACTATTGTTCCGCCCTCCCCCCCTCCCCCCCTCCCCCCCTCATACATTGGACTGACTTACCTTACATACGCCAGACCATTCCGTCATCACCCTCGTGTGTCCCCCTTCTCCAACTTTTTTTTTCCCGATCTCTCTCGCGTACAGAAACACCCACACCCACCCATACTGACCCTTGGCCTGACCCACCAGGTCCCCACCGACTACGCCTGCGTTGAGACCCAGATCTCCACGTCCGGCGACCGGTCCGAGGATTGCGAGGTGCTGACGACGCCTGAGGGCGTGCCTGGGTGGGCGACAGTGGTTCTCTAGAACGATCGATGTGTACTCGGTTGCGTCCCACATGATGATGGCGAGGGGTGCGCTCGATCTCGTTCTTCTGAAAGATAAACAAAAAGAGGGGGACTCCTTTGAAATGCATATCAACAGCTCCCACCCTGTCTCCCAGAGACAGACAGACAGACAGATAGACGACGACACATGTACAAGCGAGGACGAACTCCTCCTCCCTCCCTTCCCTCCCGAGACAAGACTAACAAGACGAGCTGATTTCAATCTCTAATGGGCTAGGGGTAGCAATCATCTAAATGTAGGGCTCTCCAAGGAAGCTAAGGTTTGAGAGACGTCAGATTGGATTCTTCGTTGAGAAAGAGGAAGGAGGGAGATAGAAAAGAGGCGGACGACGTACTTTCGGAACCCGGTGAGAACGGCTTCAACGACGAGGAGGAGGACACCTCCTCCCGGTCCAAGTCGGAGGACTTTGGGGATCTACGAAGGGAGGAAAGACGAACCATATGTCAGCTGAGACTAAGCTGAGGAGGACGGAGGACGGAGGAGGAACGGCCACTCACGAAACCCCTGTACAGCGCTCCCACACCCTCGTTCTTCGCAATCTTCGCGACCTCCACAAACGTCCACCCGATCTTCTGCCCCGCAGGCATCGCTTGCGCTCGGCTCTTCCAAACGTCACAAGGGGTATTGAGCGCCGTACCGACGAATCCACCGATGGAACCGGCAACAAAGTTATTGAGGAGCGTCGCGGACGACGTCTCGGCTTTTGGGAGGAGAGCGCGGACTTGGAAAATGCAGCCGAAGTAGCCGCCGTTCCAAAGGACATGCCTGGGGGAGCAAATGGGTCAGCTGGCTGAGGGAAGAAGAAGGAGGGGGAGGGAAGAGAGATAGGGTGGGCAAGAGCGACACACCTCCAGAAGGTCGCCTCCATGCCCTTGCTGCGAAGAGAGAGAAAGAGAGAGAGAGGGCAGTGCATGTCAGAAGACTTCCGCCCGAGTGCTTGCCATCCTTCGACTCACTAGAGCGCCAGAGGCCCAGCGGCGGCCGAGACCTTTCGGATGACGTCCAGTGCGCCCGTGTAGGTCGAGTTCTTGTCCTGAAGCTGTGGCCCGACCAAACAGCGCGTCAGTCTCGCAGTGGTCGAGGCGCGTGCGCGTACACAACCCGACTCGGACAAACCATGATCTTGACACCTTCGAACGGCGTGACAATGAGCGACTCGGTCGCTCCGGCCGACATACCCGTGAGAACCGAGATACCCTGAGTCATCGGGAGCGTTCCGTCCCGGGTGTAAACCTTGCCCCAGGCGTCGTTGGCGGCGACTTGAAAGTTGCTGTCAGTTTGGAAGGGTGGATAGAACTGGAGGAGAGCGACTGACACTTGAGGGCACGCTTGGGAGCCTCGAGCATGAGAGGCGGGATAAGACCGCGGTAGAGCCGACCGAAACTGGAATGCACAGAAGGGCAGAACGGGGGACAGGCGGGGAGAATGACGAGGGAAGCGGTCAGCGACGCGTCCTTCGATAAGTCGCGAGAGGTGAGCAGGCGAGCAGCAAGAGGCGTGCAGCCGCTCGGAGACTTCGGGATACGTCCTTCCAAAGCTCTTCGTGCTGCCCATGACCTTCTTAAAGCCGTCAAGGCCGTCACTCGCTCTCGGAGGGTCCTCCGATGGAATCTGGCGAGAACCAGGGGACGCGCCTTTCGAAAAGGCGGGGGGGGGGGGAGGAGGGGGTGGGGGAAGCGTGGGTGCGGAGGGAGCCGTTGGGAGGTCTCGCTGTCGTCTCTCGCCCATGCTAAGAAATGACGACGGCCACACACAGACAGAGCGCGAAAGAGAAAAGAGGAACAGGAACGCACCCCTCAGCAGCGACAATCTCCTTGAACATGGGGATCATGCCGACAGCCTTGCCCGTCGAGAGCTGCTGGCGCGTCTTGATGACATCGAGAGGGTAGAGACAAAGGATCTCGGTGATTCCCGCAATGGCCCCGGCTGAGACGAGACGGGTGCGTGCATGTCAGTGAGGGCAGGTTCGCGAGGAAAGTGAGAAAGAGAAGGAGCAAGAAGAAGGGAACGCACCAGCGAACTGGTACTGGAAAGGAAGCGCCTGGCCTGGAGTGCGACGGGAGCAACCGCGAGAGGAGCCGCCAGGGATCGACAGGTGCGGTGATGGGGAGGACGAGGGATCAGGCGAGACGAGAAGAGAGAGCGAGAGACACCGGAGGAGGCGAAGGATCGATAGAAGGCCATTATCGAGTCAGCGACTGGACGAAAGAGCGACCCTGCTGGTTTCGGCGACGTCGGCCCGATGGGAATGGGAGAGGGCGAGGGAGAGAACGAGCGCGCAAGGCGAGCGAGCAGGGGAGGAGGGACGTACGCTTCTTGGGCGTGAGGGGTGTTGAGGGGCCGGACATTGCACACGAGAGAAACCGAGACGAGAGGCGGGCGGGACGAGAGAGAAGTTAGAGCGAGAGGTGGCCGTTGGGAGAGAGAGGCAGGGGGTGAGTTGGCCCCATCTGCCCCCCGCATGATGCCCCCCCCGCAGAGGCCAGAGCCGCCTTGAGCCGTATCTCCCTCTCTGACTGACGCTGGGGGCCACTTCAAGAGGGCGAGGGACGTTGGCTCGCTCGGACGAAGACGTCCTGCGAGATCCTGCTCGGTGGAGACGGCGTGTGTCGTTGTCCGCCGCAGCCACAACACGACCGGGCCGCTGCCTCTTGCTGCGCGCGCGTGATTTCGCGCCACCATGGAGGCGCGCGCTCATCTGCGCTCGTTGAGAAACACCCATGTTTGTTGCAAGGCACTGAAAGCCGAAACTTGCCGTACGAACAGGAGCACTCTGGGGTGCACAGGCAGCCCCGCTGAGGACACGCCGGGGACAAGACAGATCTCGACAGCCAGCCAGCCCGCCTGCGGAGGGTCCTTCGGCCGACGCGGGCGGGGATCAGCAGCCAGAGAGGGCCAGCGCAGCAGAGGCGCGACATGCCGGAACGCAAGATCGAGTGAGCATCCACCCAGTGTCCAGACGAGGCACCTCCGGGCTCCTTCGTTGTGAGGTGGGCAGCTCGCGAACGAAAGAAGAGAGTTGGCGAGTGCCGAGCAGGGCCAAGCCTCTTTCTTCGGCGTCGTCCGCGGGGTCCTGTCACGTCTCTTTCCATCCTCGGGACCGAGAAGGACAGCGGCCAACAACCACCTCGTCCTCCCCCCTCATGCCAGACGGACGACGGGGCAGAGAGGACATGCCGGAGGCCGTGGGGCGTCATGCTGGGCATCAGCCGGCAGAGAGGCAGTCCCCTTGTTCGTCATCCTCTTCCGACGGACCGGGACTCGCCACCCTCTCGCAACTCGGCTCCGTCATGGCAGCCCCTTCGCCTGTCTCCCTTCAGTCCCCAGTCAATTGGATGTTCTTTCACGTGCGAAACCTTCTATCCGTGGCTTGAGTCTCTTGAGAGGACTCTCTTCTTTCTGCCCTCGACGGCCATCCCATCGTGCTTGCTCCACTCCCTCGTCCTCCTCCCTCTCTTCTCCCCTCCCTTCCTGATGTCGCCCACCCATCCTCAGATCCTCTCGCCGCTTCCCAAGCCAGGCCGAGATGAGATCGACCAGGTAAGGAGAGCCGGCGGCATGGCCTGCTCTGTCCTCCCCCATCCCTCCCTCCTCGACACGACGCTGTCTCGCGATGCCGACCTGTCCGTCTGTCCTCCCTGCTGAGGATCGCACGTCCATCCACCTGTTGGTTGTCCTGTTTGTCGCCCAGGTTCTCGGACGCTTTCAAGGAACCCTTTCCATCTCGTCTTCGCATGTGTCGTCGTCCTCGTTTCGTCCCTCCGACGCACTCGGGACTCACGTCACGTCGGCCTCGTCCGCCCCGTTCCTGTCGCCCATCTCCCCCTCGTCCTCCCTTCACCACCTCCAGCATCAGTCGCCTCAGCCGGCCTCCTCTTCGTCCGGAATGAACGCCTTCCTCCTTTCCCGCTCCCGCGTTGTCAAGATCCTCGGCCTCCCTGGGTCCATCCACCTCGATGCCTTGACTGCCTGGCTTGACAGCGAGCGCGCCGTCCGTGGCCGGCCGACCGAGAGGGATCGTCTCCAGGGCGTCTGGGCCGAGGGGGGAAGGGAGAAGGATGGGTGGTGGGTCATCTTTGAAGACCATCCCTCGGTGGGTGTCGGCTATCTGGCTCCTCCTTTCGCAAGGGATATGCGCAGCGCTGACGATCTGGCACATTCATTCATCCTCTCCCCTTGATAGGCCCGCAACTGCCTCGGCCTTTCCGGATCGCACTACCTCGAGACTCCCGTCACGGTGGTCCCTGCCTTCGAGAGCGACCTCGACCGGTGCGAGCGGCTCGTAGCGCTCCCTACGCTGCCGTCGTCGTTCTCTGCCGTCACCGCAGTCACCCGATCGCTGTTCCTCCATCACAAGGTGGGGAGTGTCCGCCTTTTCCTCTTTCTCCGTTCTGACCAGGAGTTCCTGACACCCAATGCTACGAGTCAGGGCGACGACGACGTCGACACCTTCTCCAACGACCCATTCCAAGGCCCCCTCGACCACTACCCGCTCGACCCGACTTCACCGAGCGCCTCCCCGCCTCCACCTTCGTCTCTTCTGCTCTCGTCCCTGCACCAAGACCTCTCTCGCGCCGGGTCCTCTTACCCCTCTCCGACCACCACAATCCAGCCGATCGAAGTCGACGACCCGTCTAGCTCGTCGTCGTGGTTTTTTGCAAGCGATTTCCTCCACCATCCCGGCCGCAGTCAGGCGACGCAAACGCGCACCTCCATCAGCACCGTCCTCTCCCCGCTCAGTCCACCTTACTCGCCTGTATCCTCCTCACCGTCGGTATGGTGCACCAGCAGCAGCAACCGATTCATCAGTCTTCCTCCCCTCCCTTCGCCGCCGAACTCGGCGCCGTCTCTCCCGGATAGTTTCCATCACTTTCAGCAGCAGCAGCCCCACCCCACGGTCTGGACGCCTCTCCCCTACCAGCAGCAGCAGCACGACAAGCAGCAGCAGCAGCAGCAACCTCCTCACCTCAACCATCACCCGCAGCCCCCCCTGGACCTCGATTGGGCCGCCGCGTTCCTTGCCTCCTCAACAGACGGGACGGACCACAGCACCCTGCTCTCGCATGATTCCAGCCCCACAAGGCCCTCGACGTTTCCCTTTGCGGCGGGCTTCTCGGAGTCCTCGCCGCCGATGTGGACGTCGGCATTGCGTCCTGCTGGAGGGAGCGGCAGCGGTGACGGTACAGGGTCCGAGCAATCACTGGATCTCAGCGCTGCCCTCGGAGGAGGGGGAGGAGCAGCGTTTGACAGCCTTCTCATGCAGGCACAGGCACTCAACGCTGGCATGGGGGGGGCAGGACGAGGCGGAGGGAATGGCAACGTCGGTAGGGTTCAGCATCAGATCCCGCTCACCCCAACGCGTCCAGGCATGGCGGTTGGTAGTTCTACGCTCCCGAGGAGGAGCAGTCAGAGCGGGATGAGTGTGGTTGGGGAGGGGCTGGCGCCAATCATCAACACGGGGAACTCAGGGCACATGGTGATTCAGCAGGGGTGGGTATCTCGTTCTCGGTCTCTTCCCCTAGGCAGAGCTGACATTGATTGCTGTGTTCTCTCCAATAGAGATTGGGCGTGCGGAGAGTGGTGAGTCGCGGACGTCTTGTTTCTGTCTGTTCCCCCGCGCTGACTTGCTCCGACCCTGCTTCTGCTCGATCAGTGGTTTTGTCAACTGGAGGAGGCGCCGGGTATGTCTAAGGTGCTTCCCCTTTGCTGAGGGCAACGAGCTCGCTGGCGTCGGTCTCGCCACGTACATCCGTCTCTCTCTTCATCTCATCTCTTGCGCGCTACTCACTCACGACGACACCTTGCCTCCAGCTCGGCCCTCATCGCCGCTGAGCTCGCCCGCCTCCCAGACTCGCCCCTCAACAGTGAGGCCTTCCTACCTGCGACGCCCTCTTCGATGGCAAGCCCGTCCTCAACGATGACCTCAAGCAACAGCGGCGCTTCCAACGGCAGCAGCGATGGCGCCGGTGTCGGCGCGAGAGGCTTTATCTCTTCGGGCCCGTATCGTCCGATGGCGATGGCAGTTCCTGCTGCGTCGTTGACTTCCAACTCTGCTGAAGAGTTGGAAGAGTCGGCTGTCGACGTCTTTGGGCGCGTTATTGCTCCGGGGCAGCGGGCGAGAGCGCGCGCGGCTACGACGGCGGGGGTGGCAGGTGGAGGGGTCGGGGTCAGGATGCCATCGTCGGCGTCGTGGACACTGCCTCCGCCTCCTCCGACGCCGAACATGGGGAATGCTAAGCCGGGGAAGGAGGAGGAAGAGTCAGAGGAAGAGGAAGAGGAGATGCTTGGGCTCAGGTAGGCAGCTGCAGGCGTTGCTGTGGTTCGGAGTTTAGTTCGCGGGGATCCATCATCTGTATTACTTTCTCTCTCGGCTATTTCATCCCTTGGTTTCCAACATTTTCTCTCTCTTCACCCCTCCTTCCACTAGATGACTGTACATATGTGCGATTGATGGACGCGTCGTCTCTGGAGAGAGTGTGAGGCCTCGTGGGGCGAACGGGCTGAGCTCTCAGCCGACAGCGCTTGGGCTCTTCGACACGCAACCACCACCATCGCACCTTGCTGCGAGGCGCCGCTCGCCCGCCCGCTCGCCTGGTTTTCTTGCCCCTAGCTCTCCCTCGACTTTCCACCTAGCCAGCTCGCCAGTCCACCAGCCCCCGTCCGCCCGTCTGGACCCAGTCGGGCTCGTCTCCCTTCGCCCCTTTCTCGTGTAGCAACCGCTGCACCTGTCGCCGTCGCTGCCACCGCCGCTATGTCGCACGCCTTGCTGTCGGTCCCTTCTCCTCTACTCACTTCTTCACTACCTCCTTGCGCGTTTTGAGAGAGAGAAAGACAACGTCAACGCCCTGACGCGAGCTCGCGTCTCCCCCCCCCCCCCTTCCTTTCGCTCCTGGCGGGCGCCGCCCCCGTTCCTCCTGCTCACCCCTCCCCTTCCCTTCCTCTCCCTCCCTACCAGGCTCCGGCTGTTCCTCTCGCCCTTCTTCTCGGTCCATGTCGCTCTCCAGTACCTCAAGCTCTACCCAGCCAATATCGGCATCACCCACTACCTCACGGGCAGGCTGAGGCGGATGCCTTCTCGCGAGGTCGAGTTCTACTGGCCGGAGCTTTGGTGAGTCCGCTTGGCCTCCTTGAGAGACGTTGACTTGTGCAGGCCAGGAACTGCCTGGAGGGGCTGAGGACTGGGCGAGCTGGGCCTAGGTGGGGGTCGGGATGATGGGAGGAAGAGCCCCAGAGGGACAGGAGTTGCGCGACCATACGTCCGTCGAGGTCAACTTCCTCCCATCGCGTCGTCGTCGCGACCTTGGCACGGTCTTTTCTCTATCTCGGCCGACTGCTTCTTATGACGAGGGCAAGATCGACGAGAAGCACGAAGAGAAGCCATGAGCTGACGATAAAGGTCATTCCCTTCACCTTCTTAGTCATCTGCTTGTCACCCAGCCGACTGAGTCGATCGCGCTCGAGGCCTTTGTCCTGGAACGCGCCGAGGAGAGCACGCATTCGGCCATGCTGGTGAGGAGCTCGTCCTCGTTCTAGCTACGGCTGACCGACGATGAACTTCGGGGCCGGTGGAGCTGAACTCATCGGCTGACCCCTGCCCTTCTTTCTCCCTCCCCCCCCCCCCCCCCTCCTTCGCATCCGTCGCGCGTTCCATCGTTGCCTCCCTCTCCGACAGACCTTCTGGTTCATGCAAGCCGCCCTTTGCGACCTCGCCCCGGCCCGTCAGACGGTGCCTCGGCCGTTCATTGTCTGCCAGCGGATCCTCCTCCGATGTCATGAGATCATCTTCGGCGACCCGCCGCCTCCCTCTCGAACGCGGGCCACCGGAGGAGGAGGAGGGAAGGGCCCTATCACCGGCTCGCCCTACCCGTCCGCAACGAACCTCCTCCAGTCTTTCAAGGGCGCGTTTGGTGGCGGAGGGGAGAAGAGAATCCCGCTCGTCCCAGGCCACATTGGCGCTGCGCTCGTCGGGATGGGTGTTGTGCTTGCGGCGACGAAGGGAGCTCCGGCGAGGCCACTCATAGAGAGCGCCGGGCACGTCGCGCTCGCACAGGGAAGGATGGAGATCGACGGTGTGGAGGTTAGCAGAGGGAAGGTCGAGCTCGACACGTCGGCTATTAAGGGGGCCGACGGTCCGAGACCTGGGGACGTCCCTGACTCGACGGCAGATGAGGAGGGAGCTAACTCGTCTACTTCAGAGGGGGAGATGTCGGACCCGGAGGACGTTGAGCTTTGGACGGGGACGAGCAACGGCTTTGTCATAGATCTCAGTCACGGCGACGATGAGCGGCGACGGGCGCTCAATCACGCTGCCGCCAGTGCGAGCAACCCCTTATTCTCCTCTTCCACAGCCCCTCCATCCAAATCTTCTTCCCCGACGACATCTATGTCCCATCGGAAATCGCCCCGGACTCCTCGCGACCGCGCTCTCGACCCGTCAGCAACGGCGCCGTCGCTTCTCCCCGCGCCGATCGCGCCCCATCTCCTCCGACAGAACACGACCGATCCCCTTGACCAGCTTTCCTCACCCTCTCCGACCTCCTCCTCCCGAGCCCGCTCCCCTTTGCCCCATCAGTCTCATCACCCCCACCACCCGCGCGTCTCCGCAACCGCCAAGAGCGCCGCCGTCGCGCTGTCGCGATCGGTTCCCTCGCTCTCCCACTCTCACGCCCACGTGTCCTCGTCCGGGCCCGAGCTCCGCATGTCGCACGACAGCGCCGTGACGATGCGGTCCCCCGACGCTCTCCTCGACCTCTACTCGCCTCAGGACCAGACCCGTCTCCTCCGATCGCACTACTGTCGGTCCGAAGTCCGGTTCCTCATCGCCCTTGAGGACATCTCAAACCGGCTGCTCGTGATTCCTAAACCGGCGAGGGTGTCGGCGCTCCGAGCGGAGCTCACGAGCCTCAATCACATGCTGCCGGCGGAGGTGTGCATGCCGACGTGGTGTGGGGCCGACCACGCCCACGAGGAAGGAGGCGAGACGGCCGAGGGGTCGACGCTTTCCAAGCGACCGGACGCCGTCGCCAGCAGCAGTAACGGCAAGGCAGCGAGCCCGAAGCCTCGCGCCCACCACCGAGTCGTCCGAATCTCTCCTGGAGACGCGGTCGTCCTCAACTCAGCCGAGAGGGCACCCTACCTCGTGCATGTCGAGGTTCTCGAGGGAGACTTGGACTTTGATCCGAGCAAGCGGGCGAACCGAGATCTCCTCCGCAAGATTGTTTCAGGCGAGGAGAAGAGGAAGGGCGGGTTTGGCGGCTCGGGCAACGGTAGTAACGGGTTCGCCTCGTCAACAGTAGGAGGCGGAGGACCGACAGTCGGATTCGGAGGTCCTATGCCCGATCCGCTTCACCCGCTCGTCGGTATCCATTCGGGTCTTCATCCGGCGAGCACGCCTGCGACGCGCGAGATCCCTCGACCGCCCCAACCGCCAGAACCCTATATCTTCCTCCATCCTCGCAGCGGTAGCAGCAGCAGCGGGCCGGCCTCGAGTGGGTCCAACACGACTGTAGGCGAGCAGCCGGTTGTGCCCGAGGAAGAGATGGATCTCGTCGAGCAGCTCTATGGGGACAAGGTCTCCGCGAGAGACATCGACCCTGACCTCGAGACGCGGCCGGCCGTCGACCGGGCACCGAGGAACAGGGACATTGATCGGGCGGTGTGGTCACGCGAGCCAGGGGTCTCTGGCCTCTCGAGGCAGTCATCTCTGAACGGAGGAGGCAGGTCAACGCCGCCACTACCGAGATCCGCTGTAGGAGGAGGAACTTGGGGGACAGACGTCGGGAACCCCTCCGACGGCGCTAGCTTGGCTCCATACGCGGGCGACGGCGGCGCCTCGTCACCTGGCCTATCGGGGGGCACGGACGGCGGTCTTACGCTCGACGACTACTCGGACCGGATGCGGACCGCCGCTGTCATGCTTGCCCAGCTCGCTGCATCGTCCTCGCCGGCCCAGGTCATCAATCCTTCGCCTGTGAACGCCGCCCATAGTGGGGGTGCTACCGCGGGAGGCAACGCTCCGGGTCACTCGTCCAGCTCTTCCGTCAGCGGCAAGCTCAGCTGGCTCCCTGGGACTGGTTGGATCGCCTCAACCTTCCCGACACCTGCTCTTTCCTCCCCTCAGCCCTCATCATCAACTCCATCCACGCCCCCACCCACAGCGGTTGCGCCCAGTCCAAGGGCGATGAGTCTCCTTCCTGCGGAGGCTGAGGCAATCCGCGAACGCATTATGAAGGAGATGCTGGCGCTAGAGGAGGAGCGCGTCGAGCGAATGATGGAGAAGGACGGAGGGCTCGCTGGTGGCGGAAGAAGCAGCATGCTCAGCGACCGGGGGAGGGCGATGGAGGACGAGGGAATTGTTAGGAGGGAGCTTAACAAGGCTGACCCGTCGGGTGTGTTCTCTCGCTCGTGTTGTGCTTTACCTTCGTCTTTCCTTCTAACTTGTATCCCTCTTGCTCGTCTCAGCCGCCGTGTTCTCGGAGTCTTGGACAGCCAAGAAGGCGCGGATTCGAGCGGCCTCGCCCTGGGGCCATCTCGCAACCTGGGATGTCCTCTCCGTCATCGTCAAGACGGGAGCTGACCTCCGGCAGGAGCAACTAGCGACACAGCTCATCGAGCGGTTTGCTCGCATCTGGAAGGAGGAGAACTGCTCGTGCTGGGTCCGATAGTGCGTGTCTGGCTCTCAGTCACGCCGATCCCCTTCGCTCAAAACTGACGACAATGATCATCATAGCTTCCGCATTCTCATCACGGGCGATTCATCGGGACTCGTTGAGACCATCACCGACTCCGTCTCCGTCCACTCGATCAAGAAGGCGGAGTACGGTCGCCGCCTCGCTCGAGGGGCTTCCATCGTCCATGTCAGCCTCCTCGACCACTTCATCAACGTCTACGGCGAGCAGACGTCAGCCCGCTTCATCCGAGCTCAGCGTAACTTCATCAAGTCACTCGCCGGTTACGCCGTCGCGACGTACCTTTTGCAGATCAAGGACCGCCACAACGGCAATATCCTCATCGACCGCGACGGCCACTGCGTTCATATCGACTTTGGGTTCATGCTGTCTAACTCACCGGGCAACATGGGCTTTGAGGCAGCCCCGTTCAAGCTGACGATGGTACGTCCCGATTTTTCGCTAAACGATACGTGATACTGAGCTGATCCCCTTACTTCGCCTGCCCACCTGCAGGAGTACGTCGACATCATGGGTGGCCTCAACAGCGAGGGCTTTCTGCTATTCAAGAAACTCTTCAGAGAGGGCTTCGAAGCGGCTCGCAAGCACTCGGACGAGATCATCAGTGCGGAGCTTCATGTCGTCTTCTGCTAGTCCGAGCACTGACATTGTCCCTCCTTTCCAACAGCTATTGTTGAGCTCATGCAGTACAGTGCGTCACTCCCTTTCCCTCTGTCCCTTTCCCAAGTGACCGAGCTAACACAATATCCCCATTAGACTCCAAGCTCGATTGCTTCAAGGCGTTCGGCGATCAGACGGCCCAGCACCTCCGCGAGCGCTTCCAACTTGGTCTTACCCAGCAGGCAGTCAACGACCATCTCGAGCGGCTCATCGTCAACTCGATTGGAAGCAGGTGGACCCAGCTCTACGACTCGGTGAGAGATCACTCCATTTACCTCTTTCCACTTCATCTGCTGATCCGGTCTCTCTCGCCTCTCAGTTTCAATGGTACTCTCAGGGTGTCTTTATGTGATTTGTCCTTCGCCTCCTTTCTTCTTCACTACTATCCGCGGCCGACTGTCCGTTTTGTTTCCCACATTTCCTCTCTCCTCCTCTGCATCTTTACATACATCGCGCTCTGCTATCTACCAATGCCTATCACGATTCCCCTTTTGATCCTCCGGATCGGCATGAACAATGGGCGAGCGTGCTCCGTCCGGTCTGACGCGTCGACGCGGCTGGCGGTCCCGGAGCCGAGGAACGCTCGCTGTCCTTCCCTCCTAACGCCCATCGCCTTGCACCTACCCTCTCTACCTCCTCGTCTCCACCCTTTTCCCGCTCGCCACTCTATATTGTCGACGCTTAGTCAGAAGCCAGTTTCGACCTCCTTCCGCTCGCTCCATCCCTCCCGCCCATCGCCGACTCCTGACAGATGGCGGCGACCTTCCCTTTCCCGCTCCCAACGACCGGCGCCCTCTCCCTCGCCTCGTTCCTCCTCGATCCAACCTCAAGCTACACTTCGCACCTCGCTGATGCGGATGCCGCTCGGGCCCGTCTCCGGGCGGTCCTCAAGGATGAGCGGCGGTCGGCTGACGGCGAGCGCGACGCTCTGGCCGTTGTTCACGTGAGTTGTCCCGTCCTTCCTTCCTCCGTGCCATTTTCTTGCTCTTTCGCTCTTCCGAACGTTTGCTAAGGTTCGCTTATGCTGACTCTGGGTGGTTGGCCAGGCGCTGGACGAGTACATGCCGTATCTGAACGGCGTCGTTGCATCGCTCGCCACTGACGATCTCCTCCTCAGTCAGGAGCCTGGTCCGTCTCCCTCCCTCCTTGCCCTGCTTCTCATCAACCAGAGAACGTTCTGACCCCGTATGCTTGCCCTCAGTCTTTTCCTGGCGCGCGACGCTCACGCACTCGATTCTCCCGAACCCCTCTCGGCACAACCTCCCAACGCTCCTCGCCGAGCAAGCGTTCGTCCTCCTCACACACCTCGAGGCGCTCGCCAATCTCTCCTCGGCGCTCCTTCTCGCCTTGTCTCCAACAGCGTCAGGCGCTCAAGCGTCCATCACGGCCGCGGCACGGGCGTACGAGCACGACGCGACGCTCTCGACGGAGCAGCGCAAAGCCAAGGACGCCAAGCTTGGACAGGCGGCCGACCTGCTTTGTCGGGCGAGCGGGGTGGGCGAGTATCTCGCTGAACACGTCCTCGGCGAATGGGAGAGGGAGCGGCGCCAAAGGGGTGGTGGTGGGAGAGGGAAGGGGAAGGCCCCTGCCGAGGGAAGTAAGGCGTTCGTGCAGGGCCTGTCAAAGTACATACATCATCTGTCTCCTGTCGCTGTCTTCTCTCCTTCCCATCGCTGATAGTTTAAACCGTCCCCCTCCCCCTCCACCTTGCCCTTAGGATGCTCCTCGCCGATGCTCAGCTCCTCTCCATCCGCAAGCTTCTCTCCCCAACTCTATCCTCAACGCCCCATCTCGGCCCACCTCTCGCCCGAGGTCACCCCTCGCCCTCCCTCCTCGTCAAGCTTCACGTCAACGTCGCCTCTCTCTACGCCTCCGCCATCCCCCTCGTTCTCTCCTCATCGTCGTCGTCGTCCTCCGATAACGATACGGAGACGCCCATCCCCGCCCTCGGGAGGTACCTCAGGGAGGGGCGCGCGTTCGCCGAGGCGATGAGCCGCAAATGGCTCGGTATCGAGGCTGGCGAGAGCGCCGGGGCGTCGGGTGCGCGGATCGGGGAGGCGATCGTCTGGCTGAGGGCGAGCAAGAAGGCGATTGAGGACCTCGAGGCCGAGGGCGGTGGAAGAGGAGGGGGCGGAGGGAGCGCGGAAAGCAGCGGCACCAGCGGGGGTGGGCGGACGTTGCTGGGGAGGAAAAAGCTTGGACCGAGCGGGAAGGAGGAGAAGAAGGACCGGAAGGGCCGGCTCGCTGAAGAGTTGGAGACTGTCAAAGCGTTCTTGAGTGCTTACGAGAAGGTCAACAACCAGGTCCGTCATCGCCCTCTCTCTCTCTCTACCTCTCTCTTTCGTGCCCCTAGCTGATCCGTTGGCACCTTCAGATCTACTTCCAACCCCTGCCCTCCTTATCCAGTCTTCTCACTCGCGTCCCAGAGGGCCGCGCTGTTCTCTCGATGAAGCCTTTCGTCCCGCCAGCGCCTGCTTTTGGGCCTGGCAGCGTCGGCTACGTCTCTCGTTCCGGAGAGGGAAGAGGTTACGATGGCGATGAGGACGACGGCGGACTCGCCGGCGGCTTCAGAGGGATGCACGTCGGTGGAGGGGGACAACCATCGCAGTCGAGCGGAGGAGGGGGAGGAGGCTACTTCTGAAGGTGCAACCGTGCTTCACTATGGATGCCCATGGCTCTCATGTCGCTCACGTGAAAGCAAAGCGTCCACACTCATTTGAAGAGAGACAGTCCATGGCGAACCTTCTCGACCGCGCGGAACGTCAGACTGATTCGTTTCTGCCTCTTGATCCTCCCACCGCCCTCCTCGCCCTTGACGAGGCTCGCGACGCGCTCGTTCTTGAGGAGCGCCTTGTTGATGACGTCGATCTGGAAGTCGTCGTCCTCGGCGTGCTTGATCTCGTGCTGCCAGGTCGAGTAGACCTCGTCCTGCGAAGCGTCAGGGGCACAGTGAGCGTCCTGTTCCAAGTCCTGATCCTTGCGACAAGGGAAGAAGAGGCTCCACCTGGATGATGAACAGCGACCGCGGCTCGAGCAGAACAGCGACCGGAGGTCGGTCCGGCGGCGTGACGGTCGCGAAGGAAGCGAGATCATACGACTCGGCGGGTGGAGGGTGCAGGTAGACAACCGTCGGCCAGAGGAGCGAAACGGTGCAGGTCGATGGAGCGTAGGCAGGGCCGTCGGTGTGAGGCTGGTGATAGACGGGAGGAATGTGTCAGCGGAGGCGCGCCCGTGAGCCTTACGAGAAGAGAGGGGGGACGTACATCAATGCCTTGGCCGGGGAGATACTCGTTCACGAGGACGAGGTTCGGCTCGCCAGAGGGGACGATGTCCTTGTACGCGCCAATGTTCTTCAGGCGCTCGATGAGATTCGGGCTTGGAAGCAGACGGGTAGCTTCAGCCTCAAGAGTACGTACGTTGACGAAGACACTACGCGCACGCACAATTCTTTGAACATGTTGGGAAGAGGTTCTGGGATCAGAGCGTTGGCCTTGGTGAGGGTGCCGCCTGAGAGACATCATCATGGCGCCGCCTCCGTAAGCGCTCCACGGTCAGATCGATGCAAGGGAGTGGACGCGCGCACCCCAGTACTGAAGCCTGGAGAGTGTGACCGAATCAGCCTGGGTCCCTCGTCGGTAAGTCGGTACTGCAAGGCCGAACGTACCTCCGTCCTGTGGGGACCGTCTTCCAGCGCGGCTTGGGCGACTCGTTGATCTGGGAATCGACGGAGGACGCATCGTCAGTCAGCGAACGGCGAAGACGCGTCCTTCCCCGACGATGACACACCTTTCTGACCAAATAGTCCTCCTTTGTTCAACAAAGCGGATGAATATCAGTCTCTTTCCACCCCCTCCCACTCTTTGGTGTGGCACCTGGGTCTCGACGCGACACGCGCGCTGACCAAGTAGCGGCCGCCTAGACGCGCACCTCTTGGGCCGAGATGAAGTCCGGGATGTAATAGCACCGCGAGGGGCCTGGAAGGCGGTAGTCCTCGAGGTTGGGGATCTCTTCGAGTTCGGGCATGGCTGAGCGAGAAACGCGGATGGTCGTTACAGGTGGAGGTGGGAGCGAGGGGAGGAAGAACGACGTGTCATTCGCGCCGACCTGTCGGATCTGTCACGTTTCCACCATCCCAATCGTTAGCCCCTCAGACCGTTAGCCCGTTAGCTTCAAACGCCGGATAGCTCAACTCACATGATCTCTCATGCTCAAGGGCCGGCAATACCTTTGCTCAACAAAGCAGGTGTCTGTGAGAAGGGGTCCAAGAGAGAGGGAGCCGACGTCACTGCTCGACTTCGGCCTCGCCCGTCTCGCCGTCCTACATTCTCCGGACCTCCGCCTTTTCTCTCCATCTCTCTCCCTCTCCATCTCATACGACATGACCCTCGACGCCGTCCTCAAGCAGCACCTGCCGTCCAACCTCCACCCTCTTCTTGACCGCGCACCAGGCCCCCTCGACCCGGTCACATCTGGAGCCGGGCCCTGGGACTCGTCTCTGACACCGCTCATCAACTCATCCGGTCCGTCGTTGCCCTCTTTGCCCGTCCATATCTCTTTTTGGCCTCACCCCTGAGCGAGCTACCGATCTACACAGGTCTCCCACTAGTCCTCCTTCCAGGCCTCCACCTCTTGAACTCGGACGTCCCATCAGCGCATACCATCGCCCAGGCTCATGAGGACGTCCAGCAGACGGTCTTCAACTACTACCACGCCATCCTCCATCGGTACGAGGGCGAGGGCGAGTGGTGGAACGCTCAGTACTGGTCCGTCGCCGGTCGAAGCGTCGATCCGTTTCGCTCGTCTCGCGCGAGGTGGGGCCGCCCGTAGAGCTGACGATGGAGCGATCGCGTTCCCTCCAGGTTCGACCGCGTCTCGCACCCGTCCCTGCTCCGAGCGTACGCCTCGCCCGACGAGCTCGCGGCCAAGCCGGCGGGGTTGTCCCTGCGCGAGGCGAGGACGCGCGCCAAGCGGCGGGTTGATGCCTGCGAGGCCGCTTGCAGGGGACGAGGAGGGAGAAACAAGGAGTTGGAGGCGGCGTGCTGGGCGGAGATAAAGGGGTTGCTGGGGTGGTTGATGGAGCAAGGGGGTGGGGAGAAGACGGCAGGGAGGAGAGGCTGAAGAGGTGATGATGCCACCCAGCTCGCTTTTTTTCTTTTCTCATTCCTCGCCCAGTCGCGAGCCATGTATGTGAAAGTAATACAACAATCCACCCTGATCAAATCTACACCGTCGGCGTCGCCACCGCCGGCGTTGCCACCTCCGAGGCAGCATCCGCCGTCCCATCCGCCACGTCCCAGAGGTAGTAAGCCCCGACGGACCGATACGGCCTCCAGCTGTCTGTGAGGCGGGCCATCTCGTCCGGTGTGAGATACGCTCCGCCTTTCACCTTCTTGCCAGAGAGACGCGAGCGAAGGACCGAAACGGAGAGAAGGGGGTCGCCTGTCTGCACATCTTGCGCGACGGCGGCGACCTCGGAAGCGGAAGGATGAGGCGGCAAGGGATCCGTCGGGAGGAGGATGGGGTCGTCGCTCGTGGACGGGAGAGGAGGAGCAGTGGATGAAGGGAAAGGGAGGAGCGTGAACCGAAGGAGGCCCTTTTGAAGACCGAGGTCGGCGGCAGAGAGGACATCGGGCCGACGGAGGGTAAACATGCTGAACATTTCGACCGTCCACTTTCCAATGCCTCTGAGAAGTTTCGAGACGCGTCAGCGTTCCGGAAGGAGGGCCCGGCATCTCAGCTCAACTCACCGGACGCCCGTCAACTTTTTCAAGACCTCGTCGTCGTCCGCTTTGATGAGGTGCTCGGCGGAGAGCTCGCCGCTGACAAACTTGTCGGCGAGGCCCTGGATGTACTCAGCCTTACGCTGCGAGAGGCCCGCGCTCCGGAGTGTGACGATGTCGACCGAGAGAACCTGGGTAGGGGTGGGGAAGTGGTGCGCATACCTGCAAGAACGCGAATACGTCACACCGCATGAGCAAGGGAAGATCGAGAGACGAGCAACCAAACATACTTAGCAGCCTCTTCCGGATTCAGCTCGTGCTTCTCGGGAAGCTCGTCCGCGAACCAGAGCCGAATGCTGTAGAATCATGAGCGGATGGTGAGCAAGCCAAGCGAGATCGAGAGGCCTCGGCTAGCGCCGGCAGAGATGCTCGCTTACAAACGATGGGTAATCGATCTGGCCGCCAGCCAGCTGATCTGCTGGCCAAGGATGCTGACCGTTAGGCTCCGGAAGACATCCACGGGCTTCTCCAGCTCGCCCGGGGTCGCATCAACGAAGGGCTTGCAGGGACCCGCCCTAGCAAAGATCGGTCCGAAGCGGGCGTCGACGTCGACAAGATACTTCTGAGCCGCCTCGAGTGAGAAGGAGAGCGGGATACGGGCGACATGCGTCGAGGCGGGTGGTGCGGGAATCGTCGTCGTCGCCGTGTTTGCGCTCGAAGGGATGAGGACGACGCCGTCGGCGGCGGCGTTGGTGCTAGGAGTGCCGCCCCCGCTAGCGGCCTTGGCCGCCTCGCCCGCAGGCTTCTTGGTGGCAACCCTTCGCTTCTTGGCTGCAGGAAAAGCAAGCGGCTGCTGGGCCGCGGACGACGTTGCGGAGGAGGCGGAACGCTTCGCGAGGGAGGCGGCTGCTCGCGTGGCGGTGGGCATGCTTGATGGTTGTAGGGCCGCAAGCGAGAGCGAAGCGAAAGAGCATTCACGGGTGAGGTCAGTGGCCCAGGCCTCACGCCGCCGCCCTCCAGCACAGCACTTGGAGCGACTGCGGCTGCACGCACACTCGGTTCCGAGCCCATGATCATATCGCACTCCTGTGTTCCCAAGAGACAATCAAAGCAGAGTCGAGGTTGAAAACGCGACGACGTGGAAGGGCAAGGCCGCCCGCCGAGGGACGACAAGGAGCTTTCGGGCTCCTCGCGGTCATGTTCTCGCCGAGCTGACGGAGGCCATGACCGGTCGACCTCTCAATCCTGCTTTCCCGATCCAGGGCTTCATCATGCGCTCGCCGAGGCCGGAACCGGCCCATGGTGGCGTCTCGCATGTCTCTGGCTTGTCGATGTGGAAGAGGGGGAGTGCGAAACCTCGCTTCGGTCAGCTCGACATCGCCCTCGCCGGCTCACCAGCGAGGATCCCCACCGCCACCGCCCGCAGGCAGGCAGCAGCAGCCTGCCAGAGGGGTGACAAAGGCGGGAGACGGTGGAGGGGGCGGGGGATCGGCGAGGGCGCGCTGGAGCTTTGGGTCGCCGGCTCACACGACGCTGTGTCAGCCTGCGGCTCCCTCGGGCATGCCGCCGGGGGCCAGCTTACATGTCCTCTTGTCCATTCGGCCCGCCTTCGCCTTGAGTCATAAAAGAGGCGGGAGTGGCCTTGTCTGTCATCCCCAACCACATCCCACTCCATCGCATCCTGCGTCACTCAATCAACCCAAAATACTGTCGGCCTAGCTTGTGAGTTACACCCGGCATACCGGTCGGTCGGGCGGTATTTTGACACTGGTTTCCTCTCAGTCGTCTCCTCGCAAACATGTTCTCCCTCTCGCCGTCCACGTCGCGGCCCTTCTCCTTCTCCTCCTCGTCCGCCAACGCCAAGGCCGACCCGGAGGTTGCTTCGCTCGAGACGACGCTTACCAGGCGGCCGCTCTATCGGCTCTCCCGGACGCTCTCCCGCAATCTCGGCAAGTGTCCTCGCTTCAGCCGCCACTACTCGTCGTCGCCGTCGTCCCGTTCCTCGTCTTCCTCATCATCGTCGTCGTCGGCCTCCTACTCGGCCCCGGTGACACCCGTCTCGCCAGCGGCCGACCTCCCTGCTCAGGCTTCGGTCGCCGCCAGCCTCCCGTTGACGCCGCCCTCGACGCCGACTTCGTTCTACGAAACTTCCGAGGCGGAGTCGCTCTTCCTCGTCCCAATAGAGCTCGTCCCCAAGGGCTCCCTCAACCCTCGTCGACCTGCCCCTCTCGAGCGGCGCAACACTCCCTTGCCGGTGGACCCTCGGGCGGCGGGTGTCAAGCGCGTCGAGCTTAAGCGTGGCGGATGGGTCGGCGTTCTCCACGAGTCATCATCATAGCTTCGCATAGAGCCTGTCTCCCTCTATCTCTCGTATCTCTTTGCCCTAATCTTAGCCTTTAGCTAGCTACTCTGGTCTTTCCTAACGACTGCAACGACATTTTTATGAACCTTTCTCTCCTGTCTGTCCAAAAGCGAGCGGAACGGCGGCCTGTCAACACGAGAGACAGATTTGACGGGCAACGGGGTGGGTACTACCTCGCCTCTTCCCCGTGTTTCCGGTGCTCCGATCCGTCTTCCGTCCCCCATTTTCCCTCCTCCTCATTTCGCCACCTCGCCCACCCCGCCGGCTCTCAGAGTAAGCGAAGGCCTGAAACCCGTAGACCCGGCCGATAGAAATGAGAGAGGAGCAGGGAAAAGCGAAAGGCCGGGTCCGGCAAGGTGCTGAGCCGAACAGGCAAGGGGTTCAGAATAAGAGAGCAAGCATGCTTGGGTCTGGGGAGCTAAAAACGACTCCTGCTTCGCAGCCCTCGACTCTCTTCTCCGATCGTGTGCTGAGAAGGGGGCTCGGCGTCAGCGGTCAGAGAGGGGAGAGAAGAGGAAGGAGTTCGTCAGCAGCATGCCGATGAGCCAACACCCCTGAGTTTGCTTGGATTGGACGTTTGCAGCGGTCTCAGTGAGAGAGTGACGCGCGCCAGTCAGCAGCGAGCAGTGTCGACGAAGCCATGGTGCTGCCGTCGAGAACGATGGTCGTGAGACAGAGAGAACCGAGGAGAGAAGGGCATATAGCACCTCACAATGCGAGCAGACAGACAGGGCAAGGCACTGGCAAGTGGCGGGGGCCTGGCTGGCGACGCTCGATCCATGAGGCCTCCGCGCTCTTGCCAGGCCAAATGAACGAACCACCGCTTGAAATGGTCCAGAACGGCCCCGCCCTCTCCGCTCTCCATCGTTCGTCCTCCCCCTTACCAACACCGCCTCTCCGCTCTCCCATTCACCCGGCCGGGCTCACCGAGAAACACGCCGCCTAGCTTCTCAGTCATGCCGGCGGACCAACCTCAACATCCGCCGCCGCTGCCGCAGGCCGCAACGACCAGCAGCTCTTCGACGACGACGTCGCCTGCCTCGCCCCTTCAGCAACACGCGCCTGCCTCGTCCTCGCCCCGCCCCCACCTCCCGACACGTTCCCGGACCTCGTTCCATTCCTTCGCCAGCACCTCCTTGTCCAGTCACGCCTCTCCCACGACCTCGACGAACGCGTCAGCTGCTGCCGCCTTCGACGTCCCCCCTCTCGACGTTCCCACGACCCCGACGGCCTCTGCCTCGTCGGCCTCTTCCGCCCTTCGGCCCAGTTTCTCCAGGATGCGTAGCAGGTGCGCCGTTGCCTCGTTTCCCCATTCTGTCTCTGGCATGGTCGAGTGGAGGCGCGGGCGGGCGAGCGGCGACTGGGCGGGGGGACGCGTGCGAGCGAGAATCGCCTGCGCGTTTCGGCCGCTCCTTCGCGCCGAGCTTGTTCTGCTCAGACAGGGGCAGCGAGAGCAGGGGGGAAGAAAGCCAAGGAGGCGACATGCCGCTGAGGCCCTGCTCGTGTGGGCAGAGTGCAGCTCTGCAGCCTCTGCCTGGCAAGCGTAGAGGCCGTCTAACGCGGCGCCTGCATGTATGACGAAGCCCAGCTGAGCTCCGATCGAGGCCGCCCCTCGTCGTTGTCCCCTCCTCGCTTCCGGTCAGGGAGGATGACGAGGCGAGGCGAGCAACGCTGCCGGTCCCTGCCGATGCTAGCGCTTGCTATTCTCTCTCGCTGCTGCCTCTCCCTCGTTCTCTGCCGCTGTCTGCGTCACTCGGCCTCTCCTTAGCTCACGAGGCGCCGTGCTGCCTTGCTGTCGACGCACGGGGACGGGGCAGGCAGCGATCTGGCCAGGGCTTGCCTCCCTAGGCCGGCGCCCGAGGCGCTTGTCAGCCCGGGGCTCCTCGGTCTTCCTTAGCAAGAACGGCCCCCGAGGCAGAACGCCGAAGGCTGCCTCGCCATTTTCCAGTCCCTTCTTGACTCGCTTGCCTGCTCGGCATGCATAGCTTCGGCGCGGGTCCTGCCCCCCCTTGGACCAGGCGAGGCAGGAGAGCCAAGTGTGCTGACATCCTGTGTTTCTGCTCGCTTGCTGCCCTTCTCTCTCTCTCTCCATCATCGTCACCCTGCCCAACAACAACATTCGCATCCGCCCTTTCGCCGACGCTGACGCCATCCACCCGCCACCAGAGGACGTTCTATCACCTCGACGGACCCCACGTCGCTCCTCCCGGCGACCCTGGAGTCGTCGACGTCGACCGTCAGCTCCCACCAGGGCTCGCCCTCGCTCCTTCCTACGACCCTCCCGTACAGATCAAGGGCACCCACCCTCTCGCTCGCGATCCCGCCCTCAACGCTCTATCCCGTCCTCGAGCCCGACACGCCTGACAAGCCGTTCGGCCCGCTCGGAGCCAACGGTAGCAGCAGTACCCCTCCCAACGCGTCGTCTTCTTCTACCCGCAACACGTCAGCTCGTTCGAACGGTCTCGTCGCCCCCAGCGCGTTCGTCGCTGGCCTTGAGGGTGGCACCCGGGGCGCACGTTCGCGGAGTGCGTCCCTGGGCGAGCGAAGGACGACGGACAACGACGTTGGACGTCAGCTTCATCGGTCCGGTGGGCTGCAGCGGCCCTCGCCGCTTGCCAAGCCTGCCTCCCCGACAGGAGCGGCAGCTGGAGAGGGAGGGGCGTCCTCCTCCAATAACCTGAAGGCCGGAGCACTGCGCAAGTCGATGACAATCGGCCGCAAGTCGTCATATTCGACCATCGCGAGGCAGGAAGCTCACTTTGGCCCGTCCGTCGGACCCTCATCCTCTTCATCTTGGCCGCACGGGTCGTCGTCGTCGTCATCGTCTTCATCCAAGCCCGGTGCGGTTTCGGCGGCGTCCTCACTGGTCGCTGGCACCTCCCGCCGGGCTTGGGACCGGCTCAATGACATCCTCCGTGGTCCGGAATCGGCCTCGTCGACGACGGCCAACTCGCCGGCCTCGCCGACAAGCCGCGAGAAGCAACGCATGCAGCGTCGCTGGGGTTCTTTCTCGGACGAGGAGGAGGACACCGGTTTCCCAGCGCCTTCCTCTCGGGGCACGGAGTACTCGTCGGCGTCGAGAGACGACGATGATGACGACGACCACGATGATCGATTTCAGGACTCGCCCCGGTCATCCTCCGAGACGGGCTCTATCGCCGGGTCCGAGTCGAGCCTGAACCTCAAGCTCGCGTCTCAACCTCACCTCCCTCTCCCGCCCTCGATGGGCCGAAGGCCTACCCTCACCTTCACGTCCCCGCCGCCAACGCCGCCCTTCAACTCGACTAGTGGGGGCTTCTACGGCCTTGCTCGGGGGAGTCGCTCGGCGATTACACTGGGGACACCGGCGCTCTCGAGCACCAGTCTTTCGAACTACGGCTTCCCCGTCGATCACCACCGCCACCACTACACCCACCGCCCTCTGCTCGACGAGGACAATGAGAACGACGTCTCGGCTGCAGCTTTAGGAGGAGCGCGCAAAGTCACGAGCGCCGAGCTTGCGAGCCTCGCCAAGGGCATGATCCCGACGCTCTGCGTCATCGGAGTTCTCTTCTTCCTCAGCCTGGGCATCGTAGTCGGTCTCCTCAGGAGTCTACCTATGTGCGTCAATTGCTCGTCACGTGCCAATGTCAACCCTGGACTGATCTTGAGCTCACTCTTCCAGACCCCCTGCTCTTCGGAGCTCGCTCCCGAAATCGACGGCCGATATCCAGCTTTTGTCGTCCTCCATCATCGACTACATGACCGAGTCCCGCACGGGCTACCTCCACACCATGCTCGGTCTCGGCTTTACAGGTGTCTGGACGCACGCCTGGTCGGTGCCTGGCTCAGTCATCCTTGTCCGTTCAAAGCCTGCCTGTCTGCTGTGTGCATGGTGATCAGAATCGCTGACTTCATCGCCTGGTCCCTCAGAATATTCTCCTCGGCGCCCTCCTCCCCTCGATCCCCGCAGTTCTCTTCCTCACCGTGACCACTACACTCGGCGGTCTCTCGTCCTACCTCCTCTCCCAACCACTCTCGCCCATCATCACGCTCCTCTTCCCGACCCAGCTTGCACTCGTCCGGGCCTCGATTGCCTCGTCCTCTGTCTCTTCGATGGCCACGACGACGCCTTCAACCTCCTCGGCCTGGAAACGGCTCCTCATCATGCGCGCGACGGGTCTCGTTCCCTGGAGTGGCATGAACGTTGCTTGCGGTGTCGTCGGTGTCCCTTGGGGTGTCTTTTGCGGGACCTTCGCCGCCGGTTCTCTCAGCTGGAACTACGTTACCTCCCAGGTTGGTGCCATCCTCATGCGCGTCTCGGCTATCAACACCACTACCATCGGCCCCGGCGGCATCTCCTCTACGGATCCTTTCACCTCCTCGACTTCCTCCTTTGGCGTCGTCCCGGCTCCAGAGCCCGAGTCGCTCTCATCGCTCCTCCGCGACCCGGCGCTCATCTTCAAGCTCATCTGTCTCTCGTTGCTCACCCTCCTTCCGGTCCTTCTCAAGTCCAAGGCTTCCCCGGGGGCCGACGGCAGCAGCAGCAGCAGCATCGCCTCCGAACTTCAACAGCAGCCTGCTTGGTGGCAGACCATGTCCCGGGCTGTCCTCGCTCGGACATGGGGCGTCGGACTCGTCCAGCGTGTGGTCGGACGTGTTTGGATGATAGCGCTGGAGATGTTCATCGCTGGTATGCAGTTCGCTGGTCTCGGTGGGGTCCTTGACAAGGTCCGCTTGGATCGCTCGGGTGGTATTGGCGGTGGACTCGATGGCGGCGAGATGGAGATGCGGGAGGGCATGCTCGGTCGTTGATGAGTACGACCCTTCCTTCATCTTTTGTTGTCTATTTCCTCTTCTTCTCCTGAGTGCTCTTTGGATTCATACATTACGACCTTACTTGTGTACTTCACTCTTCGCTACTCTGCTCCCTTTCGTCTCCTCTTGTCCATTTTTCTTTCCTCTCACGTACTCAAAGCTCTCTAATATTCTTCCCTAATCCACGACTCTTGCTCCTCCTTCAGCTTTCACCCGCTTGACGCGGGGTTGGCACGTACGTACTTCATCTCATCGTTTGTCATGTTTCACATTGAATCGAATGTGTCGAAAAAGCAAAGGGACACGAAAGCGCGTGACCCTGCAGGATGACTGGCTACGTTCGAGAGGCCAGGTATGCATGCGGACGGACATGACCGAACTGACCGATTCTTCCGGCCTTTTCGCTCTCAATTTCCATCTACCAGCCTGAGCTTCTTTTATTATTTTCTGTCACCAGTGCTTACTTCGTCGCACCTGCATTGAAGCTCTTCCAGGTTTAACCAGACCAGGCCCGCACACCTCTTCGCCGTCTCTTACCCGGCGAAGCACGACAACGTTAGTTGGGTGGACAAGTTAGGGTCACGCTCCCGTTTCACCATTGGCTACTTAGTCTCATGCAATCAGGTCTTCTGCGATCCGATTTAGTGCCTTGTACCGAGCCACGTGTCGAAATGGTTTTAAGCATGAACTCCGTTCCACACGGGAAAGCCCTAAGCTGGCATTAGTCTCCACCTTGTTGTCGCCCTTCTTCGGCGAGACTAATTTTGAGCTTGAATGAGTGAGCCAGCAAATCTCTTCACAAATCTCTTCATGATTGAAACCTACGAACCATGGTCCGCCTTATCCCACGAAACTTTCTCGTTGCTGCCGATCGGGCAACGCCGCCTCTCGCAAGCAGCATGTCCTCGAAGACGACCACCCCTCGTCTTCCTTCCCCACCAGCGGTCGCTCTCGTCCAGACCCAAGACTCCTTCTTTCCACGGTGGTGATGGCAGAAGACCCTCGCAATGGCGACACATTGGCCACACACGACCTCGGGTTTCTCCCGGTCCCGAGGGGACTTCGGTGAGACAATCGGCCGCCTGAGTTCGTGCTCTTTCTCATGCGTGCCATTCTTGTTTCGTCGCTAGCTTTCTGGACGGAGAAGGGCTTATGAAGGTTTGAAATGCAGAACGCTGACTTTGGGTTAAGCGCTGCGTTGAGTGCGTACCGAACGCGTGGGGTTGACTTAGATCGAAAACTTGACAGCGGTGTCAAATTTGTACTTGCCCCAGTCGATACTCGCCGTCGTCGAGCAAGAGTTTGGTATCACCTGGGTGTACAATGCCCTCTCTGAATGAGGCTCTCTATAGTATCGCGCTGACAAGGGCGTACAAGTCGAGGACGTCCCCAACACCCCGATAATATTCCAGAGCATCGTACATCGTCGGTCTGCTGCCCATCTTCCTGCTGGTGATCTCGTGAGGAGGAAGAAGCTGTTGCTTGTTTTTGTCTCCCTTTCGGCGAGCTTTATGCCGTATGTTTGCTATGAGCAGACGTACGTACCGCAAAGTCAGACTGACGTGCTGCTTCAACGACGAGGGTACAAGCACTCCTTCGAAACCCATCGTCGTCTTCCAGGTCTTCAATGTCTATCATGCTCTCCGTCATCCTTCAGCCAGATCTGCCCCCTCGTCGTTTTACAACTCTCCTAGTTCCCTTGTCGGCCTCGTCTCCGTCCCGCCTCGTACTCTCTTCCCACACACTAGCAGGCGATCTGACCCCTCCCGACCGACGATCGTCGGCCCTGAGCATTGTCCTCGCGAGGCTCCTCCTTGGTATCCTGCTCGCTCGGATCCTTGCGGGCATCGTTGAGGGTAAGGCATCCGTCTCGGCCTTGTGCTGTATCAGTTTCGTGCTGCAGGTGGGGCATTCGCTATGTCGCAATCGACACGCCAGCGCTGATCAGGAACGGACAGGGGTAGATCTTGATCTGGGTCTTGCATCCCAGGCTAGTCTCTCTCTGTCTCTCTCCTTATCTCTCCAAGTCATCCTCTGACCCTCAGTTCTTCATAGGAAGTATGAAGAACAAGTCTCTTTCATACTTTGCCGTCCTCCGCTCGCTCCAAGTGCAAGGTTTGGTTCCCCTTGTTGAAGCGCGCTCTCTTCTCTGGCACTGAGCGCTCCCTCCCTCGATGGACCATAGCACGCCGAAACCGAGCCAGTGCTCAACCAGGCATGCCCTCATCTCAGGCGCCTCCTCTATTGTCCATCTACGGGTCTCTCTGAGATTGTACGCTCCAGCCGGAGATCCTCCAGCTATTCGGATGTTCTTCTCCTCCTTGTGGACCTGCTCCCCCTTTTTTCGTCGAGAAAAAAAAGAGAAAATATCTTCAGCTCAGACCCGTGCGTCTGTCCTTCTCGGCTGCCATTTTATCCTCTGCTGATAGCACTCCAGTTTTTAAGTAGTCTCGAGATCAGCCCCCATCCGCCCTCCCCTGGGTTGGTCGGTTCGTCGACTCTCTCGTACCCTGAGATGGCGTTCCTCCCAGGAACCACCCTCCTCCCCGGTTCCCCCAAGTCATTTACACCGCCCCCCTGGTGGGCCGGCCTAGCATCGATTGGTGCGCCGGGGTAAACATCGTCCTCATATTGGAAGCGCGCCCTCGCCGTCTCATCCTTCCCGCCCGCCCTGCCCTGCCTGCCTGCCTGCCTGTCCTTCCTGTCCTTCCTCACCTCATGACAAACCCCCACCCCCACCCACGGACCGACCAGTCCTCGTCGAGATATAGACCATCAACCCCTCCCCTCATGCTTCCGATCCCCCCCCCAAATGTCCCACTGCTGCACTGCCTTACCCTCTCTCATCGCCCGCGATGGTTCGCCCGAATGGCCTGCCCGAGGCCCGCACTTGCCCTCGGGTCGATGGGTTGGGTGGCGTGGAACCCACCGGTTGTCGTCCAGGAGGAGGAGGAGAGGTCAGAGCGATCTTCCATCGGCGGACGAGGAAGGAGGAGACAGGAAGGGGAGGGGGGGGGGGGGGGGGGGTGGCAGGAGGGGCGGCCAGCATACCGCGACGACAAGGTTGAGAGAGGCGGACGGAATACGCTGGTGGAAGCGGCGACAAGGCGTCGAACGGCGGAGGCGAGGAGCGAAAGGATCTAGAAGCTGGAGATGATCTGCCCCAGAGACCCAACTGTCGAAAATCTATTGTTTCGATCTGTTGCGTGCAGCAGAGACTCTTTTCCGGAGAGAAGAGTAGAGAGCAAGGGAATCGGAACATTGACTAAGATGATGGGTGGCGTAAGTTGACTCTAAAGACACACATCTGCTTCCCCTTTCTTCTCCTCCCCCCCCTTCATCCCCCTTCCCCACTTCCAATTTCAAAGCAACGCGAGATGGCAAGCGACCCGCTCAGTCGACCCTCTTGTTGGAGCCGGGGCCGGCGCCGACGCTGCCGGCCTGACGGTCAAACTCGGCCGCCTGACCCGCGGCCTGCTGCTTGATCGTAGCTGGTGGTGGAACATTACCCAGGGTCAGAACAAGTAGAGGGAGGACCGCTGAGAGGGGAAGGACGAATCACCAATGTCCTTGTCCTTGGCCGTAACCTCCGCCTCGAGCTCCTGGACCCGCTTCTGAAGCTCCACAACCTCGCCCTTGGTCCTCGATCCCGCCGCCGCCCCCTTCTTAAGGCTTCCCAGCTCTTCCGTCGTCTCGATCAGCTCGAGCGCGATCGAGAACGCCCGAGCGAGAAGGAGGGCGAGGCCGAGGGTTCCGCCGGTGAGGTACATGTTACGCTGGGCGTAGAACTTGCGCGAGTGGTAGGCCACCTCGCCTTGAGGGTTGGCAGCGATCCCTCCTGGGTTGTGGTTCTCCTTCTCTTGGGCAACGCGGACGAGTCGCTGGACGGAATCGACGAAGAGGAGGGCAACGAAGATGAAGGACTAAGGGAGCGGGCGAGGTGTTAGCAAGAGCAAGATGTCCTAAGCTAAAGAGCAGGAGGGCGACGCACAATTTTGAGGGCATACTGGATCTTGGCGACCTGTTTGACACGGGAACAGGGGGGGGAAGAGGATCAGCCTGCCGTTCTCTAGTCGCGGTGCCAGCTCGCTCGCTCGCTAGCACGTGAAGAGAGCCGTGCGTGTCTTCGCTCCCTCGGGCTGAACCGAGATATCCTTCTCTTCGTGCCTGTCTCCCCCCAAGGAGAAGGTGGCAGTAGCAAAACAGCGGGCGTCTCCGGCCTAGAACCAATATCGGCACGGGGGCATCGAGCCCGCGTGTCAAGTGGAGCAAGCGGAGGTGACGCGAAGGCACCGGAATAGGTTGTCTAAGCGCGACCCCTTCTCCCTTCCTCGTACGACCGGACGGTTGGCTTTCGGCTCCCAGCCAGTGAACAAGGCCCTGCTTCTCCCCACCGACCCAGCGCACAACCCGAGATTGAGCGAGGCAGACTGACAATGGGGTTCTCGTTGAGGAAGCGGAAGATCTTCTTCCTAAGGACGTGAGGCCATGGGGCGAGCACGACGCCGGAGAGAAGGATCTCGGTCGCGAGGAGGAGGAAGCAGACTGGAATGAGGGCAGAGAAGATCATGAGGGACGAGCGACACGAGACGAGCGAGATGGAGAGAAAGCGAGGACGGACGAGAATAGTAGAGCTGATAGAGAGGCAAGAGTCAAGGCGTCAGCTTGAAGTGCGCGACGGGAGGAGAAAGGAGGGTGACTGACGGTCATGATGAGGAAGAGAAGAGAAGGGGAGAGTCCGTGAGACTGATGGGTGGATGGGTGTTGGATGCAAGGGAGCAAGAGGGCAACGGTCTCGGCTCGTGCCCGCCAGTTGACGAGGGCCCACGCCTGGCTCTTCGTTCGCTCAAGACGAGTTGCTTGCAACGTCATCGCCCTCGTCCCCTTCTCTTGACGACTGCGTTGCTAAGGGGTTCACGTAACCCGCCGTTGGCTCAGCCTGTTCTGCCAGATCCACGTGTCGGGCCGCGTCTTTCTCTCCCAACACCCAACGCCCTTCCTTCTCATTCCATGCCCAAGGATACCAACATGTCCACACCCAGTCAGTCGTCAGAGCTGCCCGAGCCATTCATCTTCGCGTACTCTTTGTTGACCCAAAGCCCTCTTTCGCGCCCCTCCCAGTTACCATCAAACACGCTGGCAAGCCCTACCCTCTCGAGGTCGACCTCGCCGCCGGAGCGCTCAAGTTCAAGGAGCAGATCTACGCTGCGACGGGTGTCCCTGTTGACCGGTGAGTATGTGGCCTTGTGGTTCGAGTGTGCGGGGTGACGGGAACCGCGGGCTGATTGATGTCTGTCAATCGCGCTCCGCCTCTTTCAGGATGAAGGGTACGTTTGACTGTGGTGGCCTATCCTCTCTTCCCTACTGCTTCACTTGACCTCTTGTGCCCCGTCCACAGTCATGGTCAAGGGTGGCATGCTTAAGGTGCGCTTGTCTCGCGTTCTCTCTCCCTCCCTCCCCCAAGGCTCGCTCGTCTGATGGATCGGCTCCCTTCCTCCCCGGTCCCCTTCTCCCGCCTCACTACACCAGGATGACGCCGCTCTTGCCCCGCTCCTCAAGCCTAACGCGACCATTATGGTCATCGGTACAGCTGGCCCGCTCCCTGAAGCGCCTAAGGAGCAGGTCCAATTCCTTGAAGACCTCACCGACGCCGATCTCGCGCTCGCGACCAAGACACCTGCGGGTCTTGTCAACCTCGGCAACACATGCTACGCCAACGCGTCGATCCAGGCATTGAGGGCTATCCCGGAGCTGGGGGAGGCGCTCGAGAAGTACCAGCCGGGCGCGGGTGTCCCGGGGAGGGGGGACGCGGGCTTGACGCGCGCGATGAAGGGGCTTTGGGCGGGGATGAAGCAGACGGCAGAGGGCTTCCCACCAATGATGTTCCTCCAGGTGAGTGGCGAGAAGTGGGGTTGGAGGACGAGGCGGGCGGCGAGCCGACACGTGACAAGATGACTGCATGCACTGACGCGTCTCTCCACTGACCCTCAGACCCTTCGCAGCGTCGCGCCTCAATTTGCTGAGGAGAGTCGGCACGGAGGGTTCGCCCAGCAAGGTCCGTTGTGCTTACACTGCTTGGATCTCGCTCTTAGCTCTTTAGTGCTAACTCCTCTCTCTCACAGACGCCGATGAGTGCTGGACGACTATGACGAACGCTCTCCAGGCTCTCCCAACCGTCGGATCGCCTTCCTCTGCCAACAGCAGCAACTTCATCCAGCAGTTCATGATGGGCGAGATGGTAAAGACGTGCGTTCCCCCCTCACTTATGTTGCTCTCCCACTTGTTGGCTCATCCCCCACCCCCCCCCCCCTCTCCAGCCTCACCTGCGACGAGTCCCCCTCGGAGCCTCCCACGATCCTCCGCGAGCCCATCTCTAAGCTCGACTGCAACATTTCCATCACGACCAACTACCTCCACACAGGTATTCAGGACTCGCTCGACCAAAAGATTGAGAAGCACTCACCGTCACTCGGTCGGTCGGCGGTCTACACGGAAAAGAGCCGGCTCTCACGGTTGCCGGGCATCCTGACGGTGCACTTGGTGAGGTTCTACTGGCGGAGAGACACCAACACGAAGGCCAAGATCATGTGAGCCACTTCGATTGTTTCTCTCTCTAGTACACTCGCTAACTCCTCACTTCAGGCGCAAGGTCAAGTTCCCCTTCGAGTTCGACGTCCTCGACCTCTGCACGGACGAACTCAAGGCGCAGCTCACCCCCGTAAACGTCGCCCTCAAGAACATCAGCAAGGACCGGGACGAGCGCGCCAAGATCCGCAAGCGCATGCGCGGCGCCAACGCTGCTACGGCTGCGTCGTCGTCTTCAGTGTCAGCCACGTCGACACCTCCTCCGCCAGCAGATGCGACGATGACGCAGGACATCTACCGTGGAACGGAGGAGGAGGAGCGCGCCAAACGGGCCGAAGAGAAGAAGGTCCTCGAGGGGCTCATCTCCCCTGAGATCCGGAATGACCCTGGTGCCAACGCCAGCGGCCTCTATGAGCTTTGTGGTAGGTCGTTCATCTCCCTCCCTCCCTCCTTTTTTCCTTCCTTTCTACCATACTGAGACTGATCTTGACCCCGCTCGATCAGCCGTCGTCACGCACAAGGGTTCCGGCCCGGACTCGGGCCACTACATCGGATGGGTCAAGAAGGACGCCTCCTCCTCGCCTCCTTCTTTCTCCTCGTCCTCCGGTCCCGGCTCCTCGAGCGTCGGCCCGGCTCAGGACGAGGAGTGGTACAAGTTCGACGACGACAAGGTCTCTCTCGTCAACCGGGACAAGATTGCCTCTCTGGATGGTGGAGGGGAGGACTCGGCGGCTTATATCCTCGTGTATCGGTGAGTCTCGCGTCTCGCGTCTGTCGTGTGAGCGACAAAAGTTTTCAGCTGATGTGTTGTCGATCCTATCAGATCCACACCGCTCGAGTAAGGAGCATAGATGCGACGCATGCATGCGCCGGTGCGCTTGCCGCTGGCGGAGATGGAATGAGCTCTTTTTTTTATTATAGTTACACAAAGCTGTGAACTAGAAAACGAAGAGAGATGTCAAAATGTGCCATATGGGTCGAGTCTTCCATTCCTTCCATCCCTTCCATCCAGCCCTTCCATCCCTTCCGTTCTTTCTTCCTCTGAAGACCAATCACACGAACCGGGCAAGCAAGCTACCCCTGCACCTCAACAATCACCTGGCCTCACGCGCGCTTCGAAGCCAATCCCGTCGTCAAGAGGCTCTCACTGTTCCCCCTCTCACAAATAGCACCGGACTTCTTGCCAACGACAGGGAGCCCAAACACATCCACCTTCGCCTTCCCTTCTCCCTCTTCCTCCCTTCCCTCCCTCGCAGGAGCAGGAGCAGGTGCAGGAGGAGGCCGATACGGCCCTGACGAGATGAATGTAGATCTCGCAGGCGAGGGCGTCGTGGAGAGGGTATGGGCGCCTGCACCATTCACTGACGGCGAGGTCGGAGGTGAGGGGTATTGCAAGCTGGTGGGACCGAGACTTAGGCCGAGAGATGAGGAAGTGGGAGGGACCGGAGAATGATAAAGAATATTAGACGAGTAGCCTGCGCCGCCCGTGGTCGGTTGCTGTTGCTTTGGAGGGTGGTGCGGGGTGAGGTTTGGGGAGGAAAGCGTCGAGGGTGAGAGTGCAATGGGCTGGGCTGGGGGGGAGCTGAGATCTCCTCTAGCGCCCCCGGCGGTGGTGGGGACGTTGGTATCGCGAGCGAGTTCAGCGGCCATGCGGGCGTACCTACGGGGTCGGGGGGACGTCTACATCAATTAAGAGAAGAAAGGTCGACAGAGTAAATGGGAAAGAAGACGTACGTAGCAAGCCCGACACCGGCGACCTCGTTGCCTAAGGAGAAAAAAGCCGTCAGTAGACCTAGCTGAACAAGGGAGAGAGCGACTAACCCTCTGCAAACGGGAAGCACCGCAAGCAGACTCTACGCCTCCTCCAGTTGACGAAGCCGCTGGGGTGAGTCCGAGACGTTACGACAGTCAGTGAAAGGTAAACAGGAAAAGGGGCGGTATCTTGGACTCACCACTCCCCACAGGCCCAGTCGCTTGTTGACAGGAAAAGTCGTCAGCAGAGTTAATTTAGGGTTTCAAGAGAGATGAGTTCACCCCTGCTGGATCACCATCGACCCGTGGTTCCCTGTGTTGATGATCTGCCGCTCACGTCGATCCATCCGTCAGCCAGCGTCCCTTGGAGCCCATCGCTCATGGGGCGAAACTTAAGACTAACAGGCACCACCGGATCCGACCTCCTCCTTGCAGCAACCTCCGCCGCACCGCCTCCTCCAGGATACATGAACGAACTGGTTTCGAGCGGAGCCGAGTACCTTTTTTTTATCGGCGAGGTAGAGAAGGTTGGGACAGACATGGACGGAGGCGAATACTGCTGCTGTAAGGCTGAGGGGAGCCCACCGCCAGCGGCAGCAGGAGCGAAGAGCGTGGCGGGGCTGCTGGACGGCGAGCGAGCGAGTCTGAAGCTGTCTGGCGAAGCTGGGGGGAGCTGGTTTCCCATCATTGTGGCAAGAGGAGCGAGATGGGGGTGCATAGGAGAGTAGACCTGAGCGAGCGGGAAGGGCGAGGACTTCTGGCGGCGGTGCTGGAAGGAGGAGCAGCATGAAGCTGAGACTGGCATCGAGCGGGAACCGGTCGTAGACGTCGGCTTCAGGGCTCCGCAGCTGCGAAGGGTCCGAGCCGGGTCAGCAAGATAGACAGTGGTTTGACGTCCAACGAGCCACTCACGATATGCACTGCTCATTCCTTGCAAAGTTGTGGAAGGCTGGATCCGCGACCGATCAGCTGGAGGATCGAGATGTACGAATCTGGGGCGGAGGGAGGCGGAGACGCACAGCACGTGTCGGATGGACACTGCAAGGCGCAGAAAGAAAGCGCTCATCAACCAATGAAACTGAACTAGCGAGAGGGCTCACAGACTCACAATCCAGTCTCCTTGGCGGAAGGACTTCGTGTATGCATGCCGTCAGCTGGGCAGAGGGAAAGCGGGGCAGCGCAAGGAACGCACCAGGTTCGCAGGCGGGAGCGGGTTGGAGCTCAGGTTGAAGGGAAGTCCTGATTGGATGATTGAGGTGTCAGCAGCTACTGACAGAGGCAAGGTGATCTGTATGTACCTCCGGCCATCATCCAGGCGTCCAGGGCCACCGAATCACCGGGCGAAGCGAAGTCGGGGGAAGAAGTCTGCTCTTCCGTCTCAACGTCCAGGTGCTGCGGGGCTCGGCGTCCGGCGCTCGGGTGAAAGGTCGGCGATTCTGGGCTGAGTGTAGAGGCTGAGGCGATGGACTGGGAGAGAGAGGGAGTGTGCTGGTTGGGGGAGGGAGGGAATGTGAAGATGGCGGTAGGGCGGTGCTTGGGACGATGAGCGGTTGAAGAGGTGAGGGAGCCGGCCTGAAAGGAGGAGTAATGGGCGTCAGAGACGTGTGCATGTAGGGAAGGGGAGATTCAGAGCTGACCCGTCCAGGCGAACTCGGCTCTCCCTCAAGCGCAGGAGAAACAGAGACGACCGAGTCGAGAAACCTGGTCTTGTCGAGGCCGAGGGCATCGCGAGCCTGGAGTGAATCAGGGAGGGAAAAGGTGAGTGTGTGACTGACGCGCCCAGAAGACAGACAGGTCTCTCACTGTCGCATGCTCGGCCAGGACGACCCTCCATCCACCACCACCGCCGTCCCCCTCTCCCTCCTTCCAGATGCTCTCGACGATCTTCAATGTCGACGGAGCCGCTCCCTGAAAGTCGGTGATACTAGAGGCCGAGGCGAGCCATCCTCCAAGCGACGCGCGAGTCGTCCCCCCCGGTAAACCGTCAACTCGAATAGCTCGAGAGCGAGTCCGAAGAAAGGCTTCCATAAGAACATTTCCATTATCATCCTTTCCGGTGCGCTGGGCGGGCGTTGACAACTTGGGCGAAGGAGGCGTTGCATGTGATCGGGAAGAGGGCGGCGGCGGCGTGGCGAACGAAGCGGGCCAATAACTGACCGCGACAGCCTCACGGAAGCGCTCGACGACCTGCGCGCCGGATGAGTGACATGAAGTGAGCGCTCGTACCAGTTGCGTGGGCATCGAATTTCGAACCGGGGACTGACCTGGTCATCAAGGAGGGGATCTGGGTGTGAGGTAACGAAGGGAGAGGTAGAGCCAAATGCCGTCGACAATTCGGCGTCGTCACCGGGAAAACAGTTCTCGGACCCTATCCTGTCTGGAGGGGACCGCTGAGGCTCTGAGGTGGGCTGGAGGGGAGATGAGGTGGCCATGGGGCAAGCAAGAGCAAGAAAAACGGAGAGGGAAGGAGAGGGAGAGGGCAGATGGGCGTTAGAACGAAGCGCGAGATGTCGCTTCGAGAAAGCCTGGACCTCGGACGGATGAGGAGCGGGGCAATAGAGTGTGGCGCAAGAAGGCCGAAGAATGAATCACCAAGCTGACCGCGCGCGTTTGTTCAGAGACGGACGGAATAGAGCCCCGAGTGGCGCTCGGGAGTGCCATCCATTCTTCCTTCGCTTTCTAAGTTGAGGATAATTGCATCCGGAGGGAAGGCTATGCCCACCACGCTCCATTATCGTGTCTTGTTCCTCTGAGTGCTGCGTTGGACAAGACCGAAAGATTCTCCGAGATGGTGGAGAAAGGTCGACAGACCCGCCACCGCCTTCACACGACTTCTCGCTCGCGTGACTCGCCCATGGAACCGGGATCTCTTTCAGCTTTTGCTTCCATGGGACTGGGTCTGAAATCAGAAAGAGGAAAGAGAAGGACGAGTTGGGAGAAGGGAGCAAGAGCTTGCAGGTGAACACGCTGGTGAGAGGTAGCACGCGTCTGTGTATGCACCCGACCTCACTCGACAGGCTGCCTGCCGAAGACAAACAGCACCGGCTCGTGACGTACCCTGCCGGGCTAGCGGGCCCCTGGTCGGGCTAGCGGGCCTCTGGTCAAGCCAGGGTAAGCGAGGGTCCGCCGGCGAGAAGGAGGAGCATACAGGGGAAGAGGACATCAAGATCGATCGCCGGTTCGTCGCGGGAGTTGGTCTCGTTCGTGCATCATGACTCGGGAGCCAGGAAGGGGTTCTCGATCTCTGCATATAGACCAGGGGGAGTCAGGACGACACTGTACAGACAAAGAGAGCGAATAACGCGTGTGGGCCGCGTACCTTCGGACCCGTCGACGGGGCTGAGAAGGACGATAGTCGGCCCGCGAAGGACGGCCAGGCCAAGGACGCGCTTGTGAGGTGTCGGGACTGAATGGAGCCAGTGATTAGGAGTAGAGCGTCAACGCGATGGAAGGAGGGAGAGGGGTCAGGGAGAAGGAATGACGCACCCTCGACGTCCTCCTCGACTTCATCCAGGACGAGATTCATGAGCTGGTCGTAGCCCTTGAGGAGACCAATGACTGCAGGGACCGAAGGGGCCCAGAGTGGGCAAAGCCACTGTCAGCGCGAGCGACAACGACAAGCGAGGCCATGGGCTGAGCCTGAGTTGACAGGCGCTCGTGTTTCGCGGGACAGAGATGCGCGAACGCGAGCGGGCAGGACGACGACGCACCCTCGCGGCCGCCCATGAACTTGACCCTGATCTTCTTGTCGATGTACTTGGCAAGGTCGAGGATGTTCTCCCGCTTGGGCTTATCGCCCCCGGCCCCGGCTGCCCCGCCGCCTCGTCCACCGCGCGTGGGAGGGCCACCTCGGCCTCGGGGGGCTTGGCCGCGTCCCTGAAGGAGGAGAACGTGAGCCACGACCGACCCTGGGCAACAGACACGGCCTGCGAGGACTGACGCGTTCCGACATGACTGAAAGGAAAGATGGGGAGGAGGGGAGGGAGGAGGTGCGGGATGGTTGAGAGCAGACCTCGGGTCTTCGCGCGTCTCCTCGCCCGCCCGCTGCCGTTGGCCCTGGCGCGCCCGCGCCCTGCCCTGTCTGCTCTGCCCTCGCGCGCGGCGGGCTCTCGCCTCGCCTCGCGTTTGCTGCAGGGCGATTTCTTTTGCCCCTCACCATCATCTCCCCTCTCCCTCCCCTTCCCTCTCTTCTCGCTCGCTCGCCGCCCTTGGCCCTCCGGTCCCTTCAAGACAGTCCAGTCTCGAACAGGTCGTCCGCTTCTCGCATCGCCCTTCGCCCCCGCCTCGTTTCTCGCTCCTCTCGCTCCCGCAACCATGGACGCCGCCAGTCTCCTCACCAACTCGCTCTCCCCAGGTCAGTCGACCCCCTTCGCCCGTCTTTGCTCCCGCCGTCGCCCGGCTTGCTCACCGCCAAGCTGGCTCCCGCTCCCTCGTCGCAGATGCGGCCACCCGTCAGCACGCGACGGAGCAGCTCGAGAAGTTCGCCAACGAGAGCTTTGTTGGTCCACTCCTCGTCTCCCGCGCGCATCGCTGGTGCGATCCCCCTCTTCCCTCGCTCGCTTGTTCTGACAGCGTCTACTGCCCTCGTCCGCCCCCTCCCCCTCCAGCCCGGGTACGTCGTCACCCTCGTCGAGCAGCTCTCCAATGAGGCCTCGGGCCTCGACGTTCGCAACGCTGCCGGTCTCGCCCTCAAGAACTCACTCTCCGCTCGGGTGAGTGCTTGACCTTCCACCTTCCTTCGTTCGCTCGGGTTCGGCATGTGATACGCGAGCGCGTCACCGGGTCCGCATCTCCTGCTTGCCTTCGCTCCTCCTTCTCGGCGAGGAGTGGCCAGAGAGAGACAGGGGGGACCCTCTTGCCCTCCCGATCTGCATCGCGTGGGGCAGGAGAGTCTCGCTGGACACGAGCGGCGGGTGCGCGAGAGTCGACCGGCCTGGCCTTATCGAAGGGAGCGGGAGCTCGCCAACCTGACTCTGTGCGTTCGAGCATCAACCTGTCAAGGGGAGATGAGCTGCAGAGGATGTGCCCTTGAGCTCTGCCGGTCCTGGCTGGGCGCGTGGCATGCATCGATCCCGCTGCTTTGCGCGCGCGACGAGGGGCTCGAGAACTCGTCGTCTCGTGCTCCCGCCGAACCTGGGAGCTTCGTCGTCTCTCTTCCTCCTTCCCTCCCTCGCTCGCTCGCTTCCCACTGCAGCTCGTGAGCTCGTCCCTTGGTGTCCTTGCTGACCTCGCTCGATCCTCCTCCCTCGCCATCCAGGACACGACTCGCCAGAGCGCCATTTCCCACCGATGGCTCACCCTCGACCCGGCCGTCCGACACCAAGTAAAGGAGCAGGCGCTCCGGACGCTCGCCTCGCCCGTCGTCCGCGCTGGTTCCGTCGCCGCCCAGGTCGTCGCTGCCATCGGCGCCGTCGAGCTGCCGGCCAACGAGTGGCCAGAGCTTATCAAGCTCCTTCTCCAGTTTGTCGGTGACCAGACCAACGTCGGCCTCCGGATCAACACCCTCCAGGCCCTTGGATTCCTCTGCGAGGCTGTCGTGCGTCCTGCTCTCACTCCCCTTTTCTCTTCCTCCTCTTCCTCCTCTCCGTCTTCTTCCTGCCTTGCCTCTCTCGGGATAAGAAAGCTCGGTTTCACTGACTAAGCGTCACCCCTGGAACCACTCGACTCCGCGTCATCTCTCCAACAACAGAAGCCCGAGATTCTCGCCAGCCAGTCCAACGAGATCCTGACGACCGTCGTCCAGGGAGCTCGCAAGGAGGAGACCTCCGCCGAGGTCCAGCACGCCGCCATCAACGCACTCTACAACTCGCTCGAGTTCGTTCGCGACAACTTTGAGCGCGAGGTGTGTCCAGGAGAGAAAGGTTGGGAGACGCGGGGCTCCTGGGCTGACGTCAAGCCCTCTCTCTTCTCCAGGGCGAGCGGAACTACATCATGCAGGTCGTCTGCGAGGCTACCCAGAACGCTTCGACACCCGTCGTCGTCGGTGCGTTCGAGTGTCTCGTCCGGATTATGCAGCTTTACTATGACAAGATGGGCTTCTACATGGAGCAGGCGCTCTTCGGGGTGCGTCACCGTTGACGTTCACGTGTCGCCCCGAGCACTTCCAACTGACTAATTTGCCTTGGCTCAGCTCACCATTCTTGGCATGCGCAACCCGGACGAGGCCATCGCCCTTCAGGCCGTTGAGTTCTGGTCCACGGTCTGCGACGAGGAGATTGAGCTCGCCATCGACGCCGCTGAGGTGAGTGGCGGTCCTCGCCCAGTCTTCCCAAACCCAGTGCTGACTTCTTTCGTTTTTCCTCCAGGCTGCTGAGTTCAACGAGCCTCCCGAACGCGAGTCGAAGAACTTTGCCAAGATTGCTCTCCCACAGATTCTCCCCGTCCTCCTCGTCCTTCTCACCCAGCAGGAGGAAGACGCCGATGAGGACGAGTGGAACGTCTCGATGGCCGCCGGAACGTGTCTCTCGCTCCTCGCCCAGACGGTCGGCGACGACGTTGTCCCGATGGTCATCCCCTTCGTCGAGGGAAATATCAAGGACAACTCGGAGGATGGCTGGCGCAAGCGCGAGGCTGCCGTCATGGCGTTCGGCTCGATCCTCGACGGACCGGATCCCAAGGTCCTCGCTGGCCTCGTCGCCCAGGCTCTCCCGACGCTCATCGAGATGATGCAGGATCCGAACGTCCACGTCAAGGACACGGCCGCCTGGACGCTCGGTCGCATCTCGGACATCCTCATCGAGACCATTCAGCCGGACGTCCACCTCCCGCCGCTCATCCAGGCGCTCGTCATGGGCCTCGAGGACAGCACGCGTATCGTCGGAAACTGCTGTTGGTCGCTCATGAACCTTGCCGAGCAGCTTGGCGTCGGTATGGACGAGGAGCCCCTCCCGGCATCGTCGCCGCTCAGCCCCTTCTTTGAGCACATCGTCGCCGCCCTTATGCGTGTCACGGAGAAGTACGCGTGAGTAGAGTTCCGTTTCTGTGTGAGGGTGTGTGTGAGGGACAGCAGATGCTAATCTTGTCTCCCTCCTTGCCAGCCACAACAACGAGAGCAACGCCCGCACCTCAGCGTACGAGGCCATCGGCACCTTTGTCGCCCAGTCGGCTGCCGACACCCTCCCGACCGTTTCGGCCGTCACGCTCGAGACGCTCAACCGGATGGAGAACTTGATGAAGATCCAGAACCAGCTCGTTGGATCGGACGACCGCAACAACTGGAACGATCTCCAGGGCAATCTCTGCTCGGTTGTCACCTCGGTCGTCCGCAAGCTTGGCCGCGAGATCCGGCCCCTCTCCGACCGGATCATGACGGTCCTCCTCCAGCTGTGCGCGACGGCTGGCAAGCAGGCGACCGTCTTTGAGGACGCCCTCCTCGCCATCGGTGCCGTCACCTCGGCGCTCGAGCAGGACTTCCACCCGTACATCGGCGCCTTCCTCCCTTACCTCTCGACGGCGCTCCAGGCCCAGGAGGAGTACCAGCTTTGCTCGATTGCCGTCGGCCTCATCGGCGACATCTGCCGCGCTCTCGGCGAGCAGTCGGCCCAGTACTGTGATGAGTTCATGAACGCCCTGCTTAAGAACCTCCAGTCGGAGCTCCTCCACCGGTCCGTCAAGCCACCGATCCTCTCGTGCTTCGGAGACGTCGCGCTCGCGATTGGTCAGGCCTACCGGCCGTACCTCGAGACGACGATGGCTGTCCTGGAGCAGGCCGGCCAGATGCGCCCGGACCCGACGAGCTTCGACCTCGTCGAGTACGTCACGCTCCTGCGGGAAGGTATCATCGAAGCCTACGTTGGAGCTGTCTCTGCCTTCCGCAACGAGCCGAGTGGGTCCCCTTCCTCTTCAGTTCTTGATCACTCTGTTTCTTAGGCTCATCCACTTTTCTTCCCTCCTGCTAGACGTCCTTCTCCCCTACGTCCCCTCGATCCTCGCCTTCCTCCAGCTTGCCCTCGAGGACGAGGACCGCTCCGATGCCGTTATGCGCGGCGGACTCGGTCTCTTGGGTGACCTGGCCGAGACTTTCCAGCGCGGGGAGATCAAGGAGCTCCTCCTCCACGAGTGGGTCCCGGGGGTCCTCAAGATTGGCCGCGGAAAGGGTATGAGCAACGAGACGCGCAAGACGGCAAAGTGGACCAAGGAGGCCATCAAGCACGCGACTGCTTGAAATCTCTCCCGTCTTGTTTCCCTTCGCATCGTTCCTCCATTCTCTTCCTCGGCATCACTTCTCTTTCTTCCTAGTTCCCTTCCCTCCCCCTTTTACTCCTAGTTGATCTTTTTCTCTCAGTCCACCTTCCGCCTCTCTTTTTCACTCTTTCTCTCTCTCTCTCTCTCTCTCTCTCTCTTTAGCGTACGACCAGATCACCCATCCCTCACATGTTCCCGTCCTGTCCCTCCCAAGCCGCGATCGTGGCCACCTGGGACTCATTACATCCATCCACTCTGCATCTCGCTATTAGTCGAGCCTTCCGTCTACGCTGTTTGTCGAAAGGCTTTTCTATAGGTGTTTATCCCCTCTCCCCTTTGTCTCGCTGTATCTTGATCTTCGCTTGCCTCCTAACCTCTACCCCTGCCCCTCCCCTCCCCCCCTTCTCCCTTCTCTGTTCATGATCGAGACGATCCCCTTTCTTTCCCTCACGCCCTTCTCTCCAGTGAAAGCGGGCCCCCTTCCCGGAATCACGGCAAGCCATGGAAAAGCATCCAGATCGCTCTCAGCCCACCTGAATACCAACGCCTCCCTTCAGCGGCGTCGGCTCTTCTCCTCCCCGCTTCGCCGACTCTCCTCGATCCGCCCTGCGAGCGTCGCAAAGACCGAGCTGAGCTCGTCGAGGTACGCTGGGGTGTTGAGGTCGGGTTGGTATCCTGTCAAGGGGCGTCAGGCTTGGAGTGTGCGTGCGAGTAGGGAAAAAAAGAGAGGAGAGGGAGGAGGGTGGGGGGGGGAGCTCCGGCTCCCGACTCACCGATGGGGACTTCAAGATCGAACGAAGGCCCGTAATCGTCGTGTCCATCTCCGTCGAGGAGGATCTCGTCCGGGATGGGCGTCCGGGGGTCAAGTGGCGGACGGCGGTCGAGGGCGATGGAGGTGAAGGTCGCGAAGGCACGGGCAGCATTGGGGTGGTTATACCCGCCTTTGCTTGGAAAGAAAACAAGGAAGGGATAAAAAGGGGGGGAAGGGGGGGGGGAGGGGGATGGAAGTTAGGTTCAGTGAGTGATAGAGGCTGAATGGGTGAGAGAGAGAGAGAGAGAAGCCGGGACTGCTGACCTCCACCAAGCAGCATCACCCCCTTCACACCGCTCCCTTCCTCCTCGGTCCACTCGCAAATTCTTCTGACAACCCACGCCAGCTCTCCCTCCGTCGTCCACCCATCCCCACACCCCAAGTTCCACACGCCTGTCTTCTCCCCATCGCCCGCCATCCCATCAACCCCGCAGCATACCACCACCCAGTCGGGCTTCCACGCCCTCCGAACAGGCTCGACGCATGAGTTCCAGACATGCGCAATGGTGGAGGAGGAGCAGCCGCGCTCGAGAGGGAGGGATAGGGTGTGTGGATGTGGAGTGTTGGGCGGGGTGAGGGTGGAGAGTGGATTGGAGGGGAAGAAACCAGGTGAGGCGTGATGAAGGGAGAGGGTGACGACTTGAGGACAGCGAGCAGTCTTGCTACCGCCGCTGTTGCTGGTGGCGTCGGAGGGGCTGCTTGAAACGAAGGCCTCCGCAACGCCGTCGCCGTGGTGGACGTCAAAATCGAGATAGAGAACTCGAGGGCGGCGTGTCGTTGTGGGGGCTTGCTCCAGTGAGAGCGGCGACTCGGCCCCCTCCTCTCGCTCCTCCAAGCTCCGCCCGTCCTCCTTGCTACCCGGTGGCAGCGGGTCGGGAGACACCTCTTGACATCCAACCCTGCTGCTCTCTGCCTCCTCCATGGCGAAGGGGATCTTCGGTCCCGCCATCAACTTCAGGATGGCCAGCACGCAGTCGTTCACGTAGCAAAATCCCGATGCCTTTGATCTCCCGGCATGATGTCTCCCGCCATCCCACATAATCGCCACGTCTGCTTCATCCCGCTGGAGCGCCTGGACGCCGGCGAGGACGCCAGCGGCGAGGCCGAGGGCGTACGTTGGGAGGAGGGTGAAGCGCGGGGAATCGTCAAGGAGGGAGAAGCGTTGGAGGAGGAGAGTCCGGCGTTCCGATGGAGTGGGCTTCTTCCTGGCTCTTTTTCGAGGGCGGGAGAACACGGATGAAGACGAGTTGGAAGAGCTGGAGGACGATGATGAGGATGATCCAAGGTCAATCTCGTCGTCGTTGGTCGAGAGCAGCATGTCTGGGTACATGCAAGCGCGTCAGGCCAAGTGTAGATTTCTCGAGCTAGCAGTCGTACCCACCGACGTAGCGCCGCTCGTGGAACTTCTCCAGATCCCGCCTCGTCGCCTTCGACGGCACCAGAATGCGCGCTCGGGTGGGCGCCGGCGCATGGAGTGGCCGGCCCGACGCGTCGGGATCGAGGTCCTCATCCTCGATATCTTCGTCATCTTCTTCCACCTGGAGCAGCCCGAGTGCTCGGACGAGGTCGTGCACCATCCTGGATCGACCTGGATTCGAAGGCAGCTCATCGGATGCCGCTGTGAGGAGTGGAGAGCAGACATAAGCGACGCGTCGCGCCTGACGATATGTTGATTGAGCGGTGGAGGCCGTAGGCGATGAAACGGCGTGAGCAGAGCTCATTATCCTACGTGGTGGCTCGACCGATGAAGCGGTTGACTGAGGTCGGGTTGGACGGCCGAAGCTGCTGAAGCGAGTCGAGTGGTGGTTGAAAAATGAATGGACCCTCCCTTCACGTCGATTGCAGTCGCTTGAATACAGACGCGTACCTAAAGTCGTCTCAGGTCCGGGCGTGCCGACAATAAGAGGTTATGGAATATGGGAGATCTCGCAGTAACGATGAATATCCGATGCTCCCAAAGGAAAGACTGGAAATGATTCTGGGTGTTTGCCAGACGTCTGAGCAGAGATGGCCGATGTTACAGGATAAGTCTATAGCGTTTCTGGCGAGTTGCGACTAGGCACGACTCACAATTTCCCGACTAGCCCTTCTGCGCTCAAGAGGTTTGGATACAAGTGGCTAGGGGAGAGTCACGCTGCTGGGAAGATTGACGTGGGAGAAAATAGGTTGTTCGAAGGGGCATTTCAGCAGACCCACGCCGGATCTGACCGTGAGGACAAAAGTATGAATGTGAGGTGAATCGAACACCTGTCTCAAGAATGGAAATCTTGAATAATAACCACTATACGACACATCCGTCTCTTTCTGAATATATATATGACCTTAGTTGCGACATTATGAATACGTCTGACTTTTCTCAGCCCGCGTTTTAAATACAAAAAAAAAAGCGTTTTACCCTTTCTCCACCTATTCCTTCTTTTTCGCTCTCCCTCTCTCTAAGTACGACTCGCCATCTCTCATGGGGTGACCTCGTCCTCTACGTAAGTTTGACTCAGGACTTGAATACAAGTTTGGATAGCCGCCTTCTTACCTGTTTGGAGTCTCACTCCTCCAAAGACAAAAAAGAAACCCCGTTAAATATCCTCAGGTCTTTCTTATCCAAACCCAGAGGAGCTAAGATCTGCGGTGGGGGGTGGATATACATTTTACGTGTAACTCTCCCCTGTCTTCTTGCCTGTCTTCTTGTATTATTTACACTTTCTTTGTCAGTCCTATCTTCTCTCCCCTTGCTCTCCTCGCTCCTTTTTGCCATTCCTACCCCTCCCTCCCCTTCTTCCGCTCCTTCCCTCCTTGGCTATGGTCGGTGCATTGGAAAGGTACGACGATTCGGTGGCTAGAATACAAAAATGGAGAAAAAAGAAAGAGAAACAGGGTGGGATGAGGATCTCAACCTCAGGGATTGCCAGACCACAGTGGAACAAATGGCAGGCTACATTGCAGCGTTGTTCTTTCTGTCTTCATGTCCTGGGCCGAGAGTAGAGGACGACACACCTCTATGAGAGATGACGAGAAGGAGGAAGGGAGAGAGATTATGGCTAGAGAGGGAGAAGAGGGAGGAGGTGGAGAGTACAATCAGCTGGCGCTGGAGAGCCAGAGGTCCTTATCGACCGTGAGCGGAGAGAATTCATCGTCTCAGGCGGTAGTTTGAGATTGAGAGAATGGTGTGGTGAAGTGGCTATCATTGGTGCTTGCCATCGGCAGTATGCACTAGGCCCGGGTTCAATTCCCGGCACCATTAAGTTTTTCCCTTTCTGTCAGAATGCCAGGTTGAAGGTTTGTCATCGTGTCGGAGATCAATCCACTTCCCGCCCTTTGGGTGTGAGACGCCTTTGACCGATACCCTCAACAAGGCCGTGGTATAACGAATCTCCTTCCAGCGTTCACGACCAGTACAAGAAAGGGCGCATACACACATCCTCCCTCCTCCCTCAAGTATCCTCAGCAGATCAAGCTCCAGCTCCGCCCGCAGCCGCGTTCTCGTTGTCATCGGTCCTCAATCCCTCCTGAACCTTCCTCGGATCCGGCGTTGGACTTTGACTCCTCCGCCTACGATCCTCCTCAGCGACGTCCATTTTCGCTCCGCTCGAGGAAGAAGAAGATGACAAAGAAGAGGGGGCAGACGTTCCCGCTACGTCGCTCTCTGCTGCCCCCCCGCCTCGTCCGACTCCAAGATCATCCAACGACGGCCGGGCTCGGACGCGTCGCTCGATCGGAGGACTCGCGGCGCCGTCATCATCGTAGCGGGAGGTGGCTGGGACCGAACTATGTTCTGTAGCATCCAGGAAGGACGACGTGGAGGATAGGGCCGTCGGATGAGGAGAGAGGAGGTGAGGCTGCTGCTGCTGCTGGGACGGCCTAGGCGATAACTCGCCAGTCTCCGCTGCCAGCGAAGACGACGCCGCGGCGTCTCCTGCTGCAGCACCTGGGATGGGTCCTGCGTCGAGCTCGTCGACGCGGAGCTCGTTGGTCAATAGAGGAGGCGCTTCGTCCGTCGAGGTCGTTATCGACGGGGACGTTGCCAGCTGGCCCGTCATCGTTGTCGCACGGGTAGCGCCCTCGGCAGTGTCTAGTTCGAGTGCCACCGCTGAATCGTCATAATGAGGGCCGCTATCCATATCGTCAACGACGACCGGGTCCGGGAGGTGAGGTGGCCTAGCAGCCATGAAGAGGTTCCTCGCCCTCTGCTGATCGTCCTCATCCCCGTCCTCGTCCCCGCCGAGGCCGCCTTCGCTTCCCATGGGGGAGATCGCTCCCGCCATAGGCGTCCCAAGCATGAGCGGGCTCATGAGTGGGCGGTTCGTCTCCTCTTCCTCACGAACGAGGAAGGGGATCGGCGAGAACAAGGGCGTATTGACATACCGAGGGGCCGACGACCCCGAGGAGGACGTCGTCGTTGAGGGATCGAGGCTCATGTCGAGGGCTGTTGCAGCTGATCCGGAGGTGAGAAGGCCGATGGGAGGGGAGGGGGGCGACCAGGAGGAGGTGACGAGAAGGATCCGCTCAAGCGCGCGGAGGTGCTTGCCGACGGTCGAATGGAACGTACGCGGGTCGAGGAGGACTTCTGTCAGGCGTTGAATAGTGAAGGGTGGGGAGCTGGGGACGAAGATGGTCAGCTGATCGCCTGGAGAGGTGTGTGAGGGGAGAACGCACTCCTCGAACTCATGCAAGAGCTTTGTGACACGTCGCTCCAACTCGCGCGCATCGTCCGCGGTCATCCGACCCGCGAGCTTCCTCCCGCCGATGACATCCGTCGGCCCTGTTCCAGAAGCAGCCTCCTTGTCCTGCATCTCAATGTTTGTGTCTCCTCCTTCTTCCGACCCAGTCGCCGTCGTCGCTGCTGTTGACGGATCCGCCGACGACGAGGATGGCTCAATGGCCATCGCCGTCGACTGCTGATCCGAGGACTCGCCGACGGTGAAGACAGTGGAGGAGGCGAGGTAGGCGTCGACGTTGTGGTGGAGCTTGGCGATGAGGAGCGTTCTTAGTTCGGGCCAGGGCCGCCTGCAGAAGGGGAAGAGGGAAGGCGGGATGCTCAGAGATTGGCGACCGAAGGGCGACAAGGACAACGACGACCCGATAAGAGCCAACGCCGACTCACGGAAGCGTGTTGGAGAGGGCAATCGTGTTCAGATCCTCTGTTTCAGCTACCAAGGCGGTCCAAGGGGGCAGAAGGGACGTGATCAGAATGTAAATCGCGGAGGCACGCGTTTGAACAAGCAAGCGAGACGCGTCCAGGTGGAGAGGGCGGAGGAAGGTGGGCAAGGGAGCGAGGAGGAGACGAACCTTCATCCCAAGGCGGGTACGAGTCCGCCGGCAGGACTCCATTCATCGTATGGAGATGGGTGGAGGACATGCTTGGGGGTCGACGTGGATCGATTGCCTGGCCGTCGTAGTGGTTGAGAGTAGAACGACTCGGTCGCGAGCCACCGAGCAGCTCACCCGGAGGCGTGAACAAGGCCAGGAGCACGCGGTTGTCCTCTCTCCAACGACCACCCTCCTCAACATGTCAGCCTCAGCGTCTGCCTCGCCAGGCCCATCTCCGGCCAGGCCGCCGCTGCTCGCCAAGCAGTCTTCTCGTCTAATGACCCATCAGGTCGCTCATTCCATCCGCGCGAAAGCCGCCGCCTCCCCGTCGGCCGGCTCCTCCTTCGCCCCCTCGGGCCCGTCCTCGCCGGCGCCTCAGTATGCTGGCAATAACAAGGGAAAGCAGAAGGCTAACATGACGGCCGAGGGCAAGGTTGTCTACAAGGGCCTTCTCGAGTCGCCATTGCTTGTCCGTTGGTGCGTGTCGTGTCGCTGCAGCTTGGGCTACTCCTGTCACTTTCGTGCCGACCAGGTCGCTGACCCTTCTTCTGTCTCTCTCTTGCAGGCCCTCACTCCCGAACCACCTCCAGTCCTCTATTCTCCACACGATCTGTGCCCTCCTCCCCGGCGTCGCCGCCCACCACCTGGCCCGGGGCCGCCTCTCGCGCGCGCCGCGCACAGAGGAGCCGCTTGTCAACTCCCTCCCCGTCCGACCTGAGGTCCTAGACCACCTCACCATCGGCCTAGCCGGCGTCACCCGTCTCCTCCAGCGTTCTCCCTCTGCCGTCGCCCAAGCAACGTCGCGTGCTCTACCCGTCGTCATCGCTGTCGCGCTTCAGGACGTGGACCCGCCCTCGCTCGTCGCGCACCTTCCTGTGCTTGTCGCTGGCTGGAACGGACGTGTTCGTGCTGAGGGAGGGGGCGAGGACCAGTGTGTGAGGCTCGTTGGGCTGGCGAGGGGAGCAGAGGCAGTCTTAGTAGGGGCATTGGGGCTTAGGAGGGCATGTGTTGTCGCGATCCACGTGAGTGTCTAACTTTTGACAGGACGGACGCGTCCCTCCCTCACATGAAGATGATGATACGTTCGTTCCCTTATACCCTTTCTGACACCTTCGTCTCCCTCTTCCTATGTCCTAGGCCTCCCTCGCCCCGTCCCAGCTCGACCTTCTGCTCGCCCTTCTCCCACCTCCACTCAACGTTCCGCACCTCCAACCACCTCCTACGCCCTCCACTTCCTCTCTTCCATCCCCATTCCCGCCTCCGACTTCCCTCATCACCCACGCCCAGCTCCTCCCGACCCAGCGCCCCGTAGCCGCCACCGGAAAACCCCTCCCTTCTTCCTCCGCCCACCAACCCCAAGCGCAGCAGCCCCAGTCAGACCGCCTCGTCTCCCTCCGCGCCAAGCTTGTCCGTACCACCGCTCCAAAAGATGTCAAGAAGCGGAAGGCCGACCGTGCGGTGGGGGTCAAGACCGCGAGGGAGGCAAGGAAGCTTGAAGGGAGAGGAGGGTCGAAGAACGGACGGCCGGAGAAGAAGAGGAGGCGTGGAAGGGGCAGGGGCAGGGAAAAGGGAACGGAGGACGAGAAGGACGGAAAGCAGCCAGAAGGTGTGAGGGAGGTTGTTGGTGCGGGTGGAGGACGAGTGGCAGGGGGGGACGACGAGATGGAGGGCATGAATGAATGAGTCGTGCCGGCTCGGTGTTGACCATATTGTGTCCGGCGCCGATCGTCCATCTCAAAGCATCACTTCACTCGCAGTGTCATCCTCGTTACTTCTGAGAGCTCAGGAGCACGACCAAGGCACGCCATCGCGGACTTGCAACTCCCCAAGGGAGGATGAACTTTGGACGAGAGTAGAGGACGATACGCCCCTATGAGAGATGACGATAAGGAGGAAGGGAGAGAGATTCTGGCTAGAGAGGGAGAAGAGGGAGGAGGTGGAAGAGTACAATCAGCTGGCGCTGGAGAGCCAGAGGTCCTTATCGACCGTGAGCGGAGAGAATTCATCGTCTCAGGCGGTAGTTTGAGATTGAGAGAATGGTGTGGTGAAGTGGCTATCATTGGTGCTTGCCATCGGCAGTATGCACTAGGCCCGGGTTCAATTCCCGGCACCATTAAGTTTTTCCCTTTCCCCTCGAATGCAAGGCTGTCTGCCCGGGCGAGTGAAACCGCATTTTCTCCGCGAGGTAGCACATTCATCTCTTCGATTGAAGCCCGGCGCACAGCGTACTCTCTTTATATTAGGCCACCGCCTTTTTCCAGCATTGATATTGCTGCATGCAGGAACAGATGAATGAGGCGCTCGCATCATCAGCAACGTGTGGCGGGAGATCATGCCACAGGGCGGGAGAGAGGGCCCGAGAGCAGTGCGAGCAAGCGGGAGAGGCTGACGGCGAGAGCGCGCTCTCTAGCCTGCAACAACTACCAACAGCACGCCCGAGCCAGCTAGCACCCGCCGCTCCACCACCCACCCACGTTGTCCATTCCCCATCCCGCCCTCTCAACCGCTATTGCCGCCCGCAGACCGCTTTCGAGCTACCCGTCCAAGCGGATGAGTCTCTCTTCCGCTCGGCATTCGTTTGCTGGCAGGACGCGTCCCAACGCCGTCACCGACGAGGCCGTCTATCAGTGCGTCTGTTGTTTAACGACCTTGGGCCCAGCCACCGCCATGGCACTCGCTCTCTCCCTCGCACAACGAACCTGAATATGCTCCTCCTATGGTTATCCTTGCCGGCAGATATGCACTTCGCATCGCGTGAGGCCCTCCTTCCCATTCCGGACCAGGCCGGCGGCCAGCTCGTAGCACGCACCCCCGGCCACCCTTACCGTTCTGACCTTCGATTCTTCATGCCTTTTCGCTACCTCGCCTCCGTCCTTTTCCCCCGGACAGATACCTCGCGTACCTTATGCGCCCTCGGCCGGCAGAGGCCATTCCCGAGGACGAGAGTCCCTCGGGCGCCGAGCCGCCGTCCTCGAGGGGCCACACCGCTCGCATTCAGGAAGCGTTCAAGATGCCCGACTTCACGTCCATGTTCATGGGAAACAGCAGCAGTGGGGGCAAGGACAAGTCGTCGAAGTTCCCAGATAAGACCTTCAAGGCGTTGGATACTAAACTCAAAGCGATCTGGATGAACCGCGACCCAAGGTGAGCTCTCATCACTCGCTTTATCTCTCTGACTCTGCGTCTGCTGGCGGAGGTGGACAGATGTTCAGTTGGCTCTTTGAAACATGAAAAGGTCCCTCTGCCTGTTCGAGACGGCAGGGGTCGCTCGATACAGGCAAGAAGGGTACTAGCGCATGAGAGGCGCGAGGGAGGAGGATAGCAAGCATCTGCGACGCGTCGTACCTCGACCCTTCGACCCAGCACTGACATCTTGCGCGCCTTGTATTGATTCATGCGAACTAAGCTTCTCGGACGCTCGGATCCGAGCAACAGTGGCCACCTTCTGGGGCAACATGGAGAACGACCCGAGCTTCCTCCGTGGCGTTCGCGAGAACCGCAAGATCGAGGAGCTGATCCTCATGTTCGTCTCGGTCGCGACCAAGGAGCTTCAGAAGGAAGATCGACGAGCTCGCGAGAGGAACCAGGTTCCGGACTTTGAGTGGAAGTAGTGAGTCTGCCCTTTCCACCCCGTCCGCCTTACGTCTGTGGACACCTCTGAACTCCACGCGCTTGCCCCGTCTAGCGAGCTCAACGTTCAGGTCGGCCAAATCGTCCGCATCCTCCGCGACACCTTGAAGAACGTGAGCGGCGTCTCGTCCGAACTGATGGTCAAGCTCGACGGCTACTCGGAGAAGCTCGCCTCGGCGCCCTCCAAGCCGCCGCCACCACCGGTCTCGTCGAACCCAACCCCGAGCTCTAATGGCAACCGAGCAAGCGTGGGCCGGCCCAAACCACTAAGCATGTGGCACAGCTCGGATCCCAAGGACATGCCCATGGTCCAGGTCGTCGGCGCGCTTTTCGGGCGGAATAACGCGGAGCTCGCCGAGGATCTCGAGGGGATCAAGCGGACATGCACAGTGAAGGTACCCTCAAAATCTCCAGCTCGCTTGCATGTCTGCGCTATCAGCTGAATGCCCTTGACCTGTCCCTCCTCCAGGCTGCCATGAATGATCTCAAGGCTAGTCGATCATTTCCGCTTTCCCATCCCTATCCCGCGCTAACTTTAGGGCCACCAAAACCTGCAGACATGCCTAAAAAACATCAATGCTGGCCTCGCTTTCCCCGCGGCTCAGGATGACTTTGACTCTGAAGAGGCCTGGAACACTTGGCGACAAGCCGAGGTCGCCCACCTCTCCCAGCTTGTCATGGTGATGGTCCAACTTTACCCCGAGCTCGCCAAAGAGTCTTCGGCCGAGCTTCCGTCGTTGTCGTCGGTTGACAGGCCGGGCCTTACGAGCCACCCCTCAAACACAAGCGAGCTCGCAGCCGAGCCGTCCACGTACGGCCAGCTTCGTCTAAGCGACGGTGCCTCGCGGACCCCGAGTGTTCGGAGTCACAGGTCGCTCGATGCCGACTCAACGCTCGCAGGTGTCGACCTCGACGAGGTGGTTGCCGCCGGCCACGACTTGACGTATGTCCCACCGCAGCCGCGCCCGTTCTACAAGCGGTTGCTCGAGGTTGCGATTGACTGCGATATCGTGCGTTGCTATTGCTGTGCGCTTAAAGCCTTAAAGACGTTGCTGACGTCCCTAGCTCGATCTCGTCGCACTAGAACAATATGGCCAACCTGCCTCAGGACGAGGAGGTCGACCTCTCGATCCTCTCCGCGAGCCATGTCGAGCTCCTCAATGAATGCGCCCTTCGCTGGCGGATCGGCCAACCGTACAGACTCGTCGCATTTCTCGACGTTCTCCGTCACAAGAACGCTCGCGAGGAGGCTCCACCAGAATGTGTCACTATGGCGATCGAGCGCGTCATGGGCGAGGCGCGCAAGACCCCGCCGCATCTGTGGCCGTGGCAGGACGTGAGTGTCAGCGGCAGCTTTCACTCTCTCTCTCTCCACTCTGCTGAAATTTCTTCCCCACCTCATCCCAGAGCTCCTATCTTGTCCAGATCTTAAACGCCATCTGGGAACACTTCCTCCGCCAGCTGCGATTCTCGCTCGAGAGCTATAACAAAAAGAAGCAGGCCGACATTCAGGAGGAGCTTGATGTGCTCGAAGCCCTGCGGTCGACTGAACTCGTCGGCGACCGCGACGTCGACCGGGAGAACCTCGATGAGATCGCCAACGTGATTCGTCAGCAGGCTTTCGAGCTCTATTCGACAATGACGACGGAGGTCTTCTCCGCTGACAGTCCGAACGAGGTCGAGCCCTTGCTCACCATTATTGATTGGGTTGAGAAGCAAGGCAAGCTCGCCCTCAAGCGGTTCCCCAAATCAATCTTCGGGCGCATCAACATAGTCGAGATCGTCCTCGGCCAGCATGTTCCTCTCCTTCTCCAAGACCTCGAGGATGCCCACACCCGGATCCTCGAGGACGCGATCCCTGCGCCGACGAGGGACATGCCCGACCGACAGCCGAAAGTCGAGGTCGACGAGGTCTTTGGTCTCTATAGGCGTTCGATGGACACCCTCGCCATGCTCGAGTCGTATGCACCGGAGTGCGTTTGCGCCAGTGCGAGCGACGATCAAGAACCCCAGGACTCTTTAGCTGACTCAACCTCCATCTCTCTCTTTTTGTAGCTCGGGCGTGTCATTCGAGATGGGGGCCTTTTTCGAGCCCTTCGTTCTGAAGTGGCTCAGCGACACGGACGCCCTGACGGCGAAGTGGGCCGCGGAGGTAAGTCGGCGGCTTTGCGTGTGCGAGGGAGAGATCCTTGACCTTGACCCTGGCATTCACTGTCTTCTACCGCATCCCCTTCTAGGCCATCAAGGTCGATAACGTGAGTCATGCGTCTTCTTACGTTTTGGCCAATCACTTCTTGACCTGTCTACTCACGCATACATCTTAGTTCGAGCCGGACGGTCACTCGATGAACAGTTCCTCGATCGTTGACGTCTTCCGGTCCTTCTCAAGCGCCGTTGACTTCCTATACTCGCTCGAGTGGCCGGACCTCTACCAGGAGGCCCAGTTCCTCACCGCGCTCGCCAAGGTAAGAGAGAGGTCCTCTGCACGCTTCATCCTGCAAGCCAGTTTTCTAACTGGAGGGCCCCTTGCGTCGCCTCTCAGACGCTCAGCAAACTCGTCGAACAGTACTGCAACGCCGTCGAGGAAGAGTTCCTCTCCGAAATGTTCCCCAGGGCAGTCATCGATCCTTCGATCCCGAAGGAGAACGCCTGGATCGTCAAAGCCCGGCTGGCCCTCCAAGGGGAGAAGGCCATCGAGCCCTTCAACTTTATCCCCGCTGTGCGTTCTTCATTTCGGCTTCGAACCCTCTCTGACCACTATTCTGACCTTGTTATACCCATAGTCCTGCGTCAAGCTCAACAACATCGAGACTGGTCGGATTGAGCTTGAGCGGATGAACGAGAAGATGCGTGTCGATGAGGTGACGCAGATCATTCGGGAAGAGGCGCCCACCGTACCAGCCAAGAACGAACCCGAGCGGTTCCTTTTCACAGTCAAGGTTGTCCTTGCCGAGGGCCTCATCGGCCACGACCGTGACCCAACGGCTAAGCTCGACACGTTCGTCACCATCAGCGATGAGCACGGCAACCGACTTGCCAAGACGCGAACAATCTACGAAACCATCGACCCTCGCTGTGAGGCCCTTCCATCATAGTTCAAGTCCTTCCTTAAGCTTCTGTTGACCCCTTTTTTGAGTGCAGGGGACCAAACATTTGACATCTCGGTGCCCAAGGGTATTTGGGTCATGGCGACCGTCCGGGACCGTAACCTTATCGGCAAGCACGACGAGATCGGCCGGGCATATATCCGACTGGATCCAAAGAAGTACGGCGACTTCCTGGCTCATGATGTCTGGTACAATCTCGAGGAGAAGACGGGCCGGCTTCTCCTTAGGATCAGTATGGAGGGCGAGAAAGACGAGATCGGTTTCTACTTTGGGCGCGCGTTCCGGACGCTCAAGAGGGCCGAGAACGACATGATTCGGACGTTTGTTGCCAAGGTACGTGGCTTCCCCTGCTGCTCGGAAGAGCTGGAACTCACCGGTCCACTCCCTCCTCCAGATGTCGCCGTTCATTCGGCAGTCGCTCTCGATGAAGGTCATCAAAGCGCTCATCAAACCACCGACGGCGCCCGTCGACTACAACGCCGTCGCCAACAACGCCGTCCACAAGCTCACCGACCGGTTCCGCTCCGCCTTGGGCTCGTCGAACGAGCCGGCTATCCCGCTCCCCAAGGATGAGATTCCGCTGCCGCCGCCGAAACCCAAGGGCTACGTCCTCACCGACGCCGACATCGAGGACGCCATTGCGCCACTGCTCGACTACCTCGACGTCAACATGGCGACCCTCAGCAGCTCGCTCACCCTCAGCGCCCTTCATGCGGTCTTTGCGAAGACTTGGAAGGAAATCCTCTCGATACTCGAGGCTCTCCTCGTCCCCCCGCTGAGCGCCGCCCCGACGGACATGCGGCCGCTCACGGACCAGGAGGTCGACATTGTCATGAAGTGGTGCGAGGTGCGAAAATCTAGCCAACTTTGATCCGTATGGAAACCGAGCTGATTTCATTGCCTGTCCAACGGTTTCCAGTTCCTACGCAAGTGAGTACCCTTTTCCTCTTCTATATCATTTTCATTCAGCCTTTAACCCATTCACTACCTCACAGCTTCTTCCACGCTGGTGGCGACGAGAAAGGTCTCTCGATCGAGACACTCAAGAACCAAAAGTACCTCGAGCTCATGAAGATCCGACTCCTCTATGACGACTCCACCGATGAGCTCATGATGGTGCGCTTCTCGTCCTCGTGCTCTGCCCCGTGATTTCTCGCTGACTTGGCTGTCTCTGCGTGCGTACAGCAATGCATCCGCGACTCGCAAGCTGCCCTCCGCAAGGCCGGAACTGTCAAACGCGCCAAGTCGGTCTTCCAGCAGCGGAGCCTCGGAACCATCAAGGACCGCAAGCGGGAGAAGAAAGTCCAGGGCGCTGATGGCGGCAATAGCGCCGACATCATTCTCCGGATTCTGAGGATGAGACCGGGAACTCTCGACTTCATCGTTTCCCAGATTGAAGCCAAGGCAGCCATCGAAGCCGCCTCGTCGGCGCCTTCGCCCCAGCTCATCACCAAGCCCACAGGCCGGTCCCGGCTTGGCGGCGGCGGAGGCACTAAGCGGACGAGTCGCTACGGCGGTGGAGCAGGTGGGATCCCCGAGGTCCCAAGCATCCCAGCGGTTCACGCTTCGCCTGCGCACCAGCAGTCGCAGGGTCGGGGTGGGTACCAGTTGAGAGACGGTTGATCTCTTTCTCTCATTGGACGAATTCCGCTCTTTTTTCGCTTTCTCGTTCCCTCTCATCATCCTCCTGCCTGTGCTCTCTCATCAACTCTCGCATCTCTTTCTTCTCTTTCTTGTCCTCACGATGCACACTCCCACGGTCTCCGCACTTCTCCGTACCCTAGCCCAACCCTACCCTTGCCCTCCCTTCTCATCTCTTTTTCGGCATCCTTTGTTCGTCTGTCTCCTCATGAACCATAATGCTTCTCTCACCACAAAGAAGGCAAGCCACGCAAAGGCATCTAGATTCCGACCCCATGCAGACTCTCCGCCAGCTGAGCCGCGGTCCGCCACTCTGACTCGGATAAGTCGCGCTCGTCGTGACCACCACCGCCACTCGGAGCAACAGGAGCCAGCAGGCCCTGGTCCTGGTCCTCTTGGCCCTCGTCGTCCTCCCAGACATCCCCGTCATGCTCGTTGTCTTCGTCCTCCTCGGTTAAGGGCGCTGCTGTGGTCATCGTCATCGGTCGCGGAAGATTCGGCAGCGGTGGAGGCCGGGGCACTTGTGACGCTTGTGGTGGGGCGTCCATCTCGAGCGGCAACAGAGGCAAGAGCAGCCTATAGGCGTCCTTGCCCTACATTCGAAATAAGAGGAAGGAGGTCCATTCGTCAATTGCTTCCTTGTCCTCCCTCTTCGGGCGAGGGGAGACACAACTTACGTTGAGGTAGAACCGATAGAGCCGCTTCTCCCTCACAAATCCCATCCGCTCGTACAGCCCCAGCGCAGCATCGTTGTCCGCCTCCGTCTCCAGGACAATTTCGTCCGCCTTCGTTACCGATGCAGCTACCGCTGAACTTGCTGACGATGTTGACGGCGAAGATGGAGGCGGAAGGGGCGACCGCACGGTATCAATGACGCGTCGAACGAGCGCCTTGGCGATCCCTCGACCGCGGTACGCTGGGTGGACGGAGAGCATGGCGATATAGGCGCGGTTGGTGGATCGGTGGGGGTCTTGTTTGCAGATGATGGTGGCGATGGGGTAAGATGGGTCGGTCGTGTAGGCCTGCCGGAGGGGGTGGAGCGGGAAGGCAAGCTTGAGCTCACGAGGGAGGAGACGTGGATCGATGAGGGGAGGGACGGACGAAGAAGGCAAGTTGTGGCCTAGAATGAAGAGAAGGGTCGCTCAGTCTGAGAATGGGAAGAAGGCAGACCTGGTATTGCTGCTCACCATTGATTTAGAAAGTACCTGATCGGATGAGGCCACAAGAGCAGGGACCACCAAGTCAGCATTGACAGTGGTGCGCCTATCGAGACATGCAGACATGCAGGAGCGAGCGATCGAACGATGGGTGGGAGATTGGAATGTAAGGAAGAGATTCGATGGTGGGCAGCTGACCAGCGCGCTGCGGAAAGACCAAGGAGGCTGAGATGCGCGCGTGTCCACCGGCTAGATGGGCAACTCGTACTCTCAATAGTTGACGAAGGGGAAGCTGGAGCGTTGATATCTTCCCTCGAGAAGAGCAAGGCGCCGCTAGACTGCAAGGAATACGACGAGGCACTCCTCCCTCCACATAACGCGTCTCGCTTGCTCCGTTTACGCGCGAACGAACCTGTATGTGTAGATCTGTGCAGCCCTCGGCGCGTCAGCAGGCTAAAGTAAAAGCAAGAATTCTTACAGAAACGTTTCTCCTCACCGTGTAGGGCTCGGAGAGTTCGGTCTCGACGAGTCGGACAACATGCTTGAGGTCGGCCTCCTCGCCGAGGTACGGCCGGTAGTGTATGGGCTCGAGCTCGTCGCCCTCGGCAGCTGCTGGAACGATGCAGCCCGGAAGCGGCGGGGAGTAACTTTGGGATGAGGGCGATGCCTCTTCAGAAGAGGGCATGAACGTGGAGGTGGTGAGGTGGTCGGAGAGACAAAGGGCGACCCGTCCAAGCCGTTGTCGAGAGGCGCGCTCCAGGCGGTCCAGCCGTTTTCTTCGACCTAATACCCGCGTCCTCTCACTCTCTCTCTGTCAACCGCTAACCATCAGCACCCTTCGGTCTCGATCTCTCACCATGCTCCCCCGCCCGTCTTCGTCCTCATCGTCTTCCCTCCTCCGGCCTCTCGCCCGCGCCTTCACCTCCTCCCCGCCGCTCGCCGTCTCCCGGCGCACGCCCTCCTGGTTCCGGCCGTCGGCCTCGCAGCCCTCCCCGCCTGTCGAAGAGATCGACACCCGGTCGTACCCTTCTCCGATCAACAGCGAGGCCCGTCGGTACCTGAAGCCCCAGCGGGACAAGTGGCACGGCCCCGAGTCGGACGTTCCGGAGGACGGAGCCCTCAGTTCGAAGCGCGAGCTCGAGCTCACGACCATGTGGCCGGAGGAGAGCCACCCACTGGCGGCGGAGGCGAGGGAGCGGGGGCCGAGCCCGTGGTTTGTGTCGAGGACGACCAAGGGAGGCTTCCTTCCGGTCTACACCGAGGTACGTTTGGGGCACGCGGACTGCTAGGCGGTCGCGTGTCGCGAGAAAGAGGGGAGCGTCGCTGCTGACCTGGACGCGTCTGTCTTGCTGCCTCTGGCGCGCACTTTCTGCAGTTCAAGAGCAACCGGCAGCAGGTCTTTACCATTATCCGGAGAATTGAGGTATGTGCCCTCCCGTGCGGGCCACTCATGTCTCGAACGACACTAACCCTGTCGACCTGTCGTCTTACCTCTCCAGGGCGATTCCAACGTCTGTCCTACCCGCTCGCTCGCAAGCCCTTCCCCTTCTTTACCCTGACACCTCCTCCTTCTACCCCATTCCAGGCACTCCTCACCCCGCTCCTGCACTACGTCGCTCTCGCCCGCCCAGACTTCCCCCGGGGCATCGAGGGTCGCGTCAACCGGCTCACGGGGCACGTCGTCCTCAAGGGCAACTGGAAGACCGAGGTCAAGCAGTTCTTGCTCGAGAAGGGCATGTAATGAATGGGTTATGCGTGTCTTTTTTCAGTCCTCTTGAGATTGCGGGTGGGGAGGAGAAGGGCGAAGAGAGGCACAAGGCTGCGCGCCGCTGTCGGGCTTGTGCTTTCTTGCTTGGGCGAGCGGACCGCCTTGGGAGGGCCAGCTGGGTCCAGAGGGGGCTTTGGAGGGTCGGCGGATGGGTCATAGACAGGGCAATAACGAGTGAGGATGGAGATGCCCGTCGCGGCTCAACGGGCTCGATGGACTGCAGCTACTCAGACGCACCCATCATTCCTGCCCTCAGCCCGATGGAGAGAGAAGATGATGAAGAAGCACAGAAGATGAAATATACCTGCGTGCTTGCAGAGGGCAGGAGGGAGAAGACGGGGAGGGCGCATCATTCGCGCAGTCTACTAGTTTACAATACGAAATGAGGGAAGAAGCAAGGAGAGCAATGCGGCCGTGGAGAGAGAGAAAGTAAGGAGAGAAAGAGAGACGTCTAAAGGAGTCCATCGCCCTGGAACCAGGCATCGACGGCGGGGCCGAAGATGTGGAGGCTGTAGAAAGAACGGGCAGGTGGTCAGCAACGGCGTTGACAACTGGGAGAGAGGACTTCGGGCGCGGAACTTACGCCTTGTCGATCGTCGCAATGTCACCCGCAAAGGTGGCGCGGAAGTAGTTGCACCGGTCGAGAATGTGGTCTACACCCTTGACGTTCGGGAGACCCGGCACGAAAGCCGCGCAAGAGTGGCCTGGGATGAGGAGGACCTTCTTCGCAAGACAGTAGTCGAAGAGCTCCTTCATGAGCTCCTGCGCGTTCGACCGCGGGCCCGACGTGGGCTGCTCTTCGGCGCAGACGTAGCGCGGATGCTTCTCGATGGCGATCTTGACGAAAACGAACATGCCGCCGAGGGGAGGGGACGCCGAGATGTACTCTGGATTGCATGTCTGGGCCATGGTATCGAGGAAGAAGTCGCGCTTGCGCTCGTACTCCCGGCGTACGCCGAAGATCCAGCCTGTGATGAGAGCGAAAGAAGAGGCTTGTCAGAAACGACGAGGCACAGACTGCTTGGCAGAGAAAGAGACTCACGAAGGAAGCCGCCGATACCCCAGCCATGAACGGGCGAGAGGTATGAGGCGAGGATCGACTGGCCGATACCATTCGGGACCTGGGTGTTGGTCTCACCGACGCGGAGGTAGCGCTCGGCGAAGGATGCGTTGCACGTGATCCAACCCATTCGCATGCCAGGAGCAAACTGGAAGGGAGACAGTCATGAGCAAAATTGCGCTTCCCCTGAAGGCTAGGCGAGCAACGTACCATTTTAGAGAACGTGTCGAGCCGGGTGACACGACCATCGACGTCCCGCGAAAGGAAGGACCGGACGTTGGCGTAGGCGTTGAAAGGTTCGGCGACCGCCCGAAGGTCGTCCTCGAGCGGGTTGACAACGGCCGGGGGAAGTTGGTGCTGGGCGTGTCCAGCCTCGCGGGCGACCTTGTCGGCAGTGTAGGGTTGGAATTGAAGCCAGAAGTAGGGGCTGATTTGGGGAGAAGCGTCAATCTTGAGAGGAGGTGATCCTACGCGAGAGCCAGACACTCACTCGTCCTCCATGATAATGAGGTCATGCTTCCTTGCAAGGGCATAGATCGCCTGGTAGCGCTCCTCGCTGAGGCACGTACCCGTCGGGTTCTGCCCGCAGGGGATCGTGTAGAGCAGGTGGGGCCTCTTGCCTTTGACGGCGACGTCCCACTCGGTGAGCGTCCGATCGAGCGCCTCAGGGATGAGGCCGTCCGTGTCGCAGTCGACGCCGTGGAAGTTAATGCCACGGGCGCGACCAGAGTTGAGCGAGGCCATGAAAGTGAAGTCCTCGCAGAGGACGTTATCGCCCTTGTCGCAGAAGAGCATCCACGTCTTGGCGACTCCATCCGTGGCTCCGAGGGTGAGAACGGTCGTGGCGTCCGCGTAGGGAGGCGAGTGCACGAGCTGCATCATTTCGGCAATCTAAAAGAGAAAGTGGATTGTTCAGATATGGCTCACGTGGGACTCAGTGAAGAGAAGGAGGAACCTACCGGGTCGAGGAGCTGCTCGAAACCTGGAAGAAAGAAGAAGCTCGTCAGGACTTCTGCGCCCTTGTTCAAGTCCTCGTGATCACGCACCGTTGGACCAGCCATACTGCATTCCCTGAGCGAGATCGATGGCACCTCCCTCGCGGCCCTTGAAGAGTTCAAACTCGGACGTCTCGGCTTCGCCCGAGACCCAGCTATCGACCGAGCCGAGCGTCTGCGGGGCGGGGATAGTGAACTTGGCGTGTGTAAGAGGGAAGAGCGACTGGTGAGGCATGCCTGCAAGTGAGGCAAAAGGCGAGAGATCAGACGGGGAATCGGCGAAATGCAACGCAAGTGCCAAAGCAAGAACGGGTGTACGTACCTCCAGCGAGCGAGACGATGGTGCCATCCGCACTGTTGTCAAACGAGATCAAAACAAGGATAAAGAGCAGATCAGCATTTGATCTCTTTGTCCATGCTGCCGAAGGATCACGCGCGTCGAGATAGGAGCTTTGCCGGTGGCCGGACGGGCACCAAGCGATGACAGCGGTAGAGTATACGGGGCCGCCGAAAGAGAAAGAAGCGACTGACAGGAGGGCGCCCATGGCCTTCAGGCCGGAGGCAGCGCGACCCTTGGTGTCGGCAGTGAGATGCTGTTCGAGGTCGATGGAATGGGGGAGCGTCTGGGAAGAGCAGTGATCCGAAGAAGAAAAGTCAGCGAAGCAAACAAACAAGGGAGGAGGGGGCAAGGGAGTACGACGCACCACGGAGGGCGACATGTTTTATTCCTGTTGGGCTACGGTGGAAGGGGTGCGGAGGAGAGCAGAGAAGAGAGTCTGAATGGGCGAGCAGACAAGCTAGCAGGAGACAGAGACAGAGAGAGAGCGCGAGAAAAAACGAGAGTGGTTGTGGTTGGGAGATAGAGAACGAATGGGTCGTCGTTCAAGATTCTTCCTTCTCCCCCCGCCGCCTCGCAGCGACTCTTCGGAGCAAGGCGACGAGGGGGCGGTCCTCAATATGTCCTAACTTCTAACCCTGCGCCCCTTGGAAATCTCGGGAAAATGGCTTCGGCTCACCCTCAAAACAATGATGATAAATAATACCCCGAAGACGCGCTGAGCGCCATTTCCCGAGATCGCTGGATCCGTCGGCTCGAGCTCTCCTCAGCCGTCGGCTTCTCCCACGTACACGCTGATGATAAGAGCGACTTACCGTCACCTTGAAAGTTTGAAAAATTGCCTGGATTAAAAGGAGTCCAGGTACGCCTCTGGCTGGCCATGTCGAAGTGCGCCAGGTACCCGACATACCCCGACAGAGCTAGAGGCAGCTGCAAGGTCAAAGCCTTCGTCCAAAGGATCGATGGAGAGGTACAACGAAGAAAGGAGCAGATCTCCTGCAGCCAGGCAGAAAGAGAGTGAAGAGGGAGCCCGGAGGGAAGAGCCCGAGACGCGCGCCTCGTCTCCCACTCTCCGTCGACGTCCAAGAAGACACGCCAGGCTGAGACTGGTTAAAAGATTGTGGGGAAGATCGTCAACTTTTCGATAGAAATGGAACGAAGCTGCGACGTGAGTGCTTGAGCCTCCCCGTTGTGCCTGCGGGTGTGCTTGCCGACAGACGCCGCGGTGAACCGAAGAACTGGTCTGTAGCCAGCTCCTCGTCCCGCCCGATTGCGTGAGTCGTCATACAGCTAGGAGAATGGACTCCAGACTGCCGGTGATCCATGTAGCCCTGAACCTGTCCTAATCATGGAAGAAGAGCCCAAAAGCTGCTGAAAAGCGTTGAGCATCTGTCTAGTGCGGAGCATCCAATTGGGCGAGACCAAGGGTGAGGAAACAGGGAAGAGAGGACGCTCCTGTTCAAAGCCGCCGGCGAGAACAATCGTCAATGCCTTGGGCAGTGAGACGGGTTAGGGAAAGGGGAGGGGAGATAATGAGAAGCTCGAGCGTTCTTCTTCTCACTAATATTCTCTCATACGGCCCTTCTCGTTCTTTCATTCACAGCCAGGGGAGTCTGCTTGCAATAACCTACTCTCACCATTGAGAAACGGTGTTCATTCCAAAAAAAAATGCGGGGGAGGGAGAGAGAGGGGAAGTGCATCTAATCATCCCAATCTTTTTCGAGCCTCAAATTGGTTTCCTTTTCTTTCTTTTCTTCTTCAAATTCCTCATTTTGTCGGCTGCTGCTTTCGCCGGCGCTCTTCAAGGAACTTGGCAGCGGCCGCCGAGATGTTGGCCGGCGGGGCTCGGGTCGTCTTCGATGGCGGCGGGGGAGGAGGGGAGGTCGACCGGAGGTACCGGGGGGCAGCAGCGGGCTCCTGCTGCTGCTGCTGCGACGCAGCAGGAGCAGGCGCCTGCGCTTGCTGGATCGGCGTCGCTGACGTCAAGATCGACGACGTCCTCGGCACGTTCCTCCTCTGCGTCTGCGCCTCGAGCTGCTGAGCGGCGAATCGCCTCTGAGCCTCAGCGACCTCGAGCTTCTTCCTGTTGAGCTCCTCGGCGGACCGCTTGGCGATCGTCTCATCCTGGACGAGGGAGAGCTTCTCCGACATGATCTCGAAGAAGGAGCGGTGTCGGTGACCCGGGGGGAAGGTCGGCAAAGGGGGGAGGGAAGCGAGGCGGAGCTTGGCACGGAGGGAAGGGATCCGGAGGGCCGCGGATTGGAGGAAGGCGAAGAGGTTAGAGGTCGACCAGTAGATGAGGATGGCCTGAGGGGAGAGAGGAAGGGAGGAGGAAGAGAGCATTAGAGGGCTTGAGCGTCCCGACACGAGGAAGGGCCAGACTCACTGCGGCGAAACCCTCGTTGGTGTAACCGCCGAAGAAGGGCATCCAGTCCGGGAGGGTGAAACCTCCGGCGATAGGGATCATCGAGAGGACGGCGACGCGCCCGAACCGGGCCATCGCGTACTGCATCTCCGTCTGTGCGATGGGCGGGACACCCGTCGCGCCGACCTGATGCAAAAGAGAGAGAGAGGAGGCAAGCGCGTCAGAGGAGAGGAGCTCGTCAGACAACGTGCCACCAACTCACGTGCATGAGCGCCGCTGTCGAGACGGCCGAGATAATTGGGAGGATGTAGGTCGGGTCTGCAACGGTGAGGTCAGGGCACCAATTCGGAATACCCTGGACGGTCATCTGCCAGACGGGGAGGGCCGCCATGCGTTTGAGCGCGAGGAAGAAGCAAATGCTGCGGGATTCGAGCGACGCGTCAGAAGGAGTGGCGTTCGATGTGGACAGTCCATCGGCGCCCGCTAGCTACTGACAAGGTCGGGATCTGGATGAGGACCATGGCGAGCGGCGCGAGCGGATTGATCTTCTCCCTCTGATAGACGGCGAGCATCTTCTGATTGAGGTGCGCAACGGCGCCGGTGTCGTTCACGGCCTTGGCCTGCTTCATGGCGTCCGCGATCTCCTTGAGCTCTGGCTGGACCTTGGTCATGGCCGCGGTCGTGCGAATGTTGGAGATGAAGAACCGAAGGAGGATGGACCGTATCGCGAACGTCACAGTGGCAATCGTAAGCCACCTGTCAAGGGGGGGGGGAGAGGGTCGAAGGTAAGGCGAGCGGACGGATGGGGGCACGAGGCGAAGTGGATGAACAGTCAGCAGTGAACCACGTCGTGGCTACTCACACCCGCATTCTCTCCAGATGACTAGAACCGAAAGACGCACCAGGGCATGCCCGTCCAGACGTGGACGGCCTCAAGGAGCTGCTGGATTATACCGATCGGCCACCAGCCACCCAGACCAAGCGCATTCAGGTCACCGATCTCCATGGGGATCGTCGCCGGGTCGATAGTGTCGAGCGAAAGTGCTGGAGGCGGGGCTGGAGCTTCAGAAGGCGTCAAGGAGTAGGGACCGGACGCAGCGGCAGGAGGAGGAACAGGAGCAGCAGCGGACGCGACCGGCTCGGCAACGTCGGCCTCGAGGAGGGCGTCCTCGAGCGGACGGGAGCTCTCCGGGGATGAAGGCTTGTTGGCCGAGGCGAATGGGTAGAGCGAGAAGGAGCGAGCGAGTCGGAGGGTCGGGGAGGACGCCGAGTAGAGCGAGGAGGGACTCGGTCTGGCCGGGACGAAGGGCCGACGAGCGAACGGGGCCAACGCCGAGGTGGACGTCTGAGGACGGGAGAGTAGACAGAGCTTCAGTGCTGACAGTTCAAGGACGAGCAAGGCGGAGGCTAGCGACGAACGGAGAGGTTCCGGCACACGGTGAAACCGGCCTTGGACGAGCTGAGGGGGGACACAGTTCGTGGGAATGGTCGTCAGTCGCGCGCACGACGAGCCGACATGGAGGCGAAGAGGGAAGTCGCGGACCTGGCCAGGGCAGGAGAGGTCCTCATGGCCCTCGCCGCGGCAGGAAAAACCCCGGTGAAGGAGGCCATGTCTCGCGGGGAAGTCGGAGGGAAGGAAAGGAGGGAAGGAGACCGAGGCGGGGGCTGGGTGGTGGTCGTTCGAGGCGGAGAAAGAAAGAGCACGGAGGAGCGCGAACACCTGTCCGTCGTCGTCCAGGAAGCGCGCTGAGCTGCGAAAAAGCCGCTGCCATTCGCCACATGCCGCGGAGCATGGCGCTCGCGTGGGGCAGGGGCCAGAAGCGGAGAAGCCTGGGAAGAAGCCTGGCTGGGATCTCGGACCGAGGCAGGACAGAGCGATGAGAAAGCGCGAGAGAGGGGTCCCATTCAGCCATGAGATCTCCGGCTGCGCGCGCGGATGCCACACTCAAAATTCCGGCGTCGACTTCCTCACGCCTGCACGCTGGCCCAGCAGGGACATCTGCGGGCGAGCTCACTCTCCAGCGCTCAAGCACGCTGCGACCACTCGGCGGCCAATGCCAGCAGAGTGGGCTCGACGCGTCGACGAAGGGCCAAGGCCCAGGCGGTCTGGCCGCGCAGACGGCCGTGCAAGCAGGACGTAGCGCGAGCAGGGCGAGGCGCACTCGTCCTAGTGTGCCCTCACCTCTCGACGCCCACCAGCATCCACACATCCATCCATCCAGGCCCTCGTCAGGCTTCAGCCGAACAACCCAGCGCAAGACCCCAACGGCCGTTCAGACCCCACACCAGAATCTACAAAATCGACCTCGTTGAGGCTCTCGTCGCGTGAAGGCCGCCGGCTCGCTCGCCCGCTTGCCTCCCCTCTCTCCCTTCCGCTCTCAGCCAGCCGAGCAGACTGTCTTGCCCAGCATGCTCGACCTCCTCATCGATTACCTCATCCACGAGATCGGCATGGACGCGTCCCTCGGTGAGTGGGCCGACCTGTCTGTCAAGGGACACCCCCTCCGCCGCGAGGGGGAAGGGCGAACGAGCTCAAATCCAGACGCCTGCTCGAGGGGTCGCAAGTTCGACTACCTGCGGGGATAAACCCTTCGTCTCCCACATTCGACCTTTAATCGTCGACGCATACCTCAAATCGATCCCTGACCGATGCTCGAACCCCCTTCCATCTCATCTCATCCCCTCTAGGAAGCGCCCCGAACTCGCTCATCCCTCTTGTCCGAGACTTCTACGATGCCCGCGATGCCGCTGCCGCCGCCGCCGGAGGGGCCTCAACCTCACGCAAGCAGAAGGTCGACGACGCCTACCTCGCCTTCGTCTGGCAGCTCCTCGTCCAGCAGGAGGGTGTCGTCGTCGGCAAGCTCGTCTCGACCCATCCCGCCAAGCGCGAGCCTGTCGATGGCAGTGGCCAGCTCCAGCGGATGCTGCCTGCCGCCGACGACTACGACAACGACAACGACGCGGAGGATGCGGGTGCCACCGGCGAGCCGTCCGCTGCTCTCGACAAGGGCAAGGGTCGCGCCATCTCGCTGGCCACCACCGACGAGGGCGGCAGCGGCGTCGAGCCTGTCCATCCCGTTGGCAAGATCTCCAAGACGGGAGACCTAGTCGGTAACGTCCGGATCGAGCCGCTCGAGCTGCACGAGTACCTCGGCATCCCGCTCTCTCGTCTCCAGGATCGCTTCGGCGGAACCCTCCGCGTGACGCTGACGGCCGAGAGCACCTTTCGTGTGCTGACGGGTGGCCATCCAGGCGTGAGTTGTTGTTGCCGAGGGCTAGAGCGTATGGAGGACGAATGCGTGATTGACGAGCTAGCTCATTGCCCCCCCCCCCCCCCCCCAACCTCGCTCTCATAGCACGTCAAAATCAATGAAACACTCTATCAGGCGCTCGCCTTCATCGCCCGCACTAAGGAGAAGGGCTTTACGTCCGTCCAGCTCGGCAAGGCGCTCGGCGTCGACCAGAAGATGGCGTTCTACTACATCAAGCGGCTGACCGAGCTTGATCTGATGTGAGTCGAGGCGCGCCGAACCAGCGCGCTGACCTATTCTGATCTCCCTCATCTCGCGCTCCCGCAGCGTCAAATTTCACGTCACCGAGCGCAAGGCGTACACAGCGAGGCTCATCCATCGCCGATATCACGCCAAGAACGCCGAGTATAACCTTTACGTCGACTCCAAGATCAAGGCCGCCGACGACTATACGCTCTCGGACGACCTACCCGAGCTGACGGCGAGTGTCTTCAACAACGTCGATATCATGCAGCGCCGGCTGCTCGACGCGCTCGCTCGGGCACCCCAGAACGCGTTGCGGAACGACAAGCTGATCGAGGCGATGGGCTGGAAGAAGCAGCGAGGTAAGATGCTCATCCGCTCCGTCCAGCGAACGATCCGGATCGTCAAGGCTCGCGGCCTCATCAAGCGCGTCTACCTCCGGAACAACAACCCGGACGCGCCGCCTCGGCCGCTACCGAGGGCCGCCTCGATGGCCGACACGACTGAGGAGGATGTCAAGCCGACGAGGCTTCCCGGCGTCAGAGGCATTCAGCTCGTCAAGATCTCCAAGGAGGGGCGCGCCAACGCTGGAGGCTTCACTGTCGAGGGGGCCAACGACCTCGACGATGAGGAGAGTGGCCATGAGGACGGCGAGGGAGGCGGAGAGGACAAGACGGACAAGGTAGATGAGACCCTGCTTGGGGAGGGAGAGGAGGCGGAGGAGGATCTGACTGCGAGGACGGCGGCAGCTGCTGAGGAAGAGGAGGAGGAGGAACTGCTGGGAGTGGCGAAGGTCGAGGAGATGGCTGAGCCGGAGACGCGCATGATCGACGAGGGCGACCCGGTCTTCCTTGACGGTGAGTCACTGTTGTCGTCATGAGTCTCGTCGTCTTAGTCCCTGACTGTCCCTCTCCGTGCAGATGAGGACGTCCCGGAAGCCAGCAAGACATATGTTCCGACCTTCAAAGTCGGCTCATCGATCCCCATTGAGCGCCAGATGCTCAACCTGGTCGAGGAGAGTGGCACCGCGGGCATCACCTTCAACGTGCGTCGCCCCCTCCCTCCCCCTCCCGCAAGTCCGCTTCTGACGGTCCAACTGACCTTCCCTCCTTACAGCGCATCATTGAGGCCCTCGGCTGCACTCGTCGCTTCCTCGACAACTTTACGGACCACTACTCCGGCAAGGCGCCCTCGCACCTCTCACGCCTTGGCCTCGTCACGGTCGTCGAGTTCCTCGGCAAGGAGAAGACGCTCATTCTCCTCACGGCAGAGAACTACCGCCGCAACTGCGAGACGCTCGACCTCTCGGCGGCGGCCGCTTCCTCGGTCAAGGACTACCACCCCCCAGACGACGCCGACGCGAACGGCGGGTTCCTCGATTTGGGTGATTACAATCTTTACCAGACGGCCGAGGAGTACACCAGCTGGTTCAACTCGTTCCCGCTTAAGCACATGCCCAAGCTGCACATCCCCGAGGCCTCGGGCTTCGTCCCGAAGAGCATGCAGCCGCCGCCGGCTCGCGGGGCGAGGCCAAAGGGCAAGCCGCCGGTCGTCGCGAAGGACAAAAGGCGCAAGTCTGTGACGGCAGCGGCGAGTCAGGACGGCGGAGACGGGGAAGGCAGTGGTGGTGATGACGACAACGACGACGCGTTGATGCAGCGAGGCGAAGGGGGAAAGGTTGAGGACGAGGACGGCGACGGCGACATGGCCGGAAAGCCCCGGCATAAGAAGCCGCGGGCTTCGAGCGTCAAGACGCCCAAGACACCCAAGGCACCCCAAACGCCGAAACTGTCCAAGGAGCCGAAGTCGGCCAAGACGCCCGGCCCTGGCAGGCGCGGACCAGGCAAGAAGACGATCGAGGTGCTTGAGAGTGTCATAGCAGGTCGGAGCCCGCTTCCCTCGAACAGAATAGAGTTCGAGCGGCTCCGCAGGGCCGCAGAGTGGAAGGGTGTCGAGGTTCCGGGCTTGACGCCGTCGAGGGGAGGAACCGCCCACGCCGCTCCTCCGGCATCCGATTCTAATTTCGACGAGTTTGACGAGCTGGAGGCCAGCAGCATCGCTACCCCTGTCCGCGCCAGCGCTCATCCCGGTCCCAGCTCCGACGCTGGGCCCTCTAGCCAGCCGGCCGGTCCTCCCAGCTCCACGCCTACACTACCGAAGAAGCGCGGCCGCCCCCGCGGTCCCGCCCGGCTCGCGAGGGACGCGATTGCCGCCGCTGCCGCATCTGCCCCTACGGCAAGTGGAGAACCTCCCAGTTCACCCCTGGGTTCCGCCCGGAAGCGAGTCAAGCGGGCGTCTATGAAGGACGTTGTCGCTGAGCCAGAGCAGATGCGGACGCAAACACAGGCGATGGAGACTCAGGTGGAGGCGCACGCTGGAGAGCTGGCACAGAATAAAACACAGGAGCAGGCTCAGAAGGAGGGCGGCGAGGCTGAAGCCGAGGTCGACGCCATGTCGCCCACGTCTGGGCTCGCTGCCCTCGCCGAGGCATCCGAAGCCCACGGGCTTGCTCACGTCGAGAAGACCACCGCCACTGCTGGCACCAGCGAGGGAGTCGGCGCGGAGGTATTATCGTCGTCTGCGGCTCCCTCTTCGTCAGCGGCTCAGGCTTCGGGTTCAGCGGTCGCGTCAGCGAGTGCCGCGGCCGCTGCTGCTGAAGTTGAGCCCGAGGCGGCTCAGATCGAATCGCAAGCGGATGAGCTAGAAGAAATGGAGGGCGTCGAGGAGGAGGCTCCGCAGCCGGAGCAGAGCAGCAGCAGGCCCAAGCAAACAAGCGAGTCTCTCTCGTCGCTTGCGCTGAACAGCACACCCGTCCGCTTGTCTAAGAAGCGACCGTACGAATCGGATGGAACCCCGACTGGCAGTGCGGCGCCTTTCCTCCTCTCTTCGACTGAGCGAACTCTTGCTGACCTTCTCCTCCCTCCTAAGTCTACGGCTACACGTCCTCCGGCAAACCCCTTAAGCGGCCACGGGCTAAGCCCAAGCCGGACTACAAGGTCGACTTCTCGCGCCAGAAGAAGGACAAGTATCTTTTTGACTGGACTCGTCAGCGCGGTGGCATCTGGGAGTACGACTTCCCTTCGATAGCAGTCGAGCACGCCGCCTGGCTCCGCACCATCACCGACAACGCCCAGGCCAAGGGCCAGGACCTCCGGATTCGAGGGACGGTCATGGACAAGCGGACATTCGACCAGACGATCGCCCGGCTCGAAGACCGCGGGCTCTTCACGACCAAGTCCGTCGCATGGACGAACCCAGAGGGCTCGGTCAAAACGAGCAAGTTCGTTATGGTCGTCGATTACCCGGCCGAGGAGTTCTCTGCGTTTGCCGAGGCGACCCGTGCGAAGAAAGAACAGCTAAAGAAGGCCGCCCAGGCGTCAAAGAAGGAGGAGGCGGTCGATGTCGTGGAGATTGACCTCGGCGCTGGCCCGCCGCCCAAGGTCGTCGTTGAACTGCCGGACATGAAGGACATCGTCCGGCTTGTGGAGGCCGACGACGAGACAGCACGGGCGACGTTCCTCTCCGAGTGGCGGACATGCTCTCAGATGTTTGGATACCAGCCGGCACCTCTTATCCGGGCCGAGCTCTTCCACAAGGCTCTCGGCGAGATGCTCGAACGCCTCGCCGTCAACAACGCCAACGGATCGGCGGCGACAGCGATTACGACGAGTAGCGTCGTCGTCTCGGCTAACGAACGCATCCTGCATCTTGGGGCCTTCATCAGCTTTCTTTCGCTCGAGCTCTTCTGCCAGCTCGTCCCGCTCAAGCGGACCGATCCGGAGCTCGAAGGGCTCATGGCGGACCCGGTGGGCAAGAAGACGACCGTCCGCGAGCTGCCGGCCCGCCTCCGCTCCGTCATTGACGTTGACACCATTTCGACGGTCCACTATGTCCAGCGTATTGTACGCATGCTTTTCAACCTCCGGCTCGCTCGACCTCTCATTATTTCCGATGAGGACCTCGAGAATCGCGAGATCATCGTCTCCGTCCCTGCTCCCGCTCCGGTTGCACCCCCGGCTACATCTATGTTGATGTCGGCTGACGGTGGCGATACATCGGTATTGGCGGCGCTGGGAGGGGAGACTTCCATCAGCACGGTCGATTTCGTGCTCGATAACTCAGATGAGTTCACCCATATCCAGGTCTTCTCTGGCCGAGCCCCCGTCTACGGCCTCCACGACAAACCGGCGCCGCTGCTCGCTGTCGTCCCCGTCGACACTGCCGAGGACCTCACGGCTTTCTGGAAGCTCCAGCGGGGCGTCGTCCTTGGTACGGCCGTCTCGCCGGAGGATCCGCCCAGCGCGTCGGCATTCCCGTCGGTGTATGAGGCCAGCAACGCTAAGGTCATTTCTCGGCTTGACTACTGGACGTCCGAATACTTCGTGACACCCCTCCAGCGGTCCTACATCCAACACATTGTCGAACACCAGGGCGAAGGCGAGGTTCCGATCCTTGACGACCGCGTCGAGCTTGAACGCCGGGCGCGGATTATCTCGGCGCCGATCAAGATCACCGAGGCCGTCTGCCGCAAGGCGGTGAACAAGATCGAGCGCCACCGGCGGCTCGTTGAGCTCGAGAAGAATCGAGCCGCAAAGCGACTAAAGAAGACGGCCCAGGAGGCGCTCGCCGCCAAGCTCGCCAACGAGCGCATGCAGCTTGCCTCGGACTGGACGGCCATGGCCCGCCGATATCTGACACAGCGTAACATCGAACTCACGCCGGAGCTCGAGCTTCGTATCGGCCACCTCCAGCGCCGAGAGGCACTCAAGGCCGTCTCAGGCGGCCGTGGAAGGCTCGACCCAGACGTCGTTGCTGAGGCTGTCGACGGGCTGCTTGGTGCGCCTACTCAGCCAGAGGAGCTGCAGCCGGTCCCGCAGTCGCCCATCGTTCCTCCGCCGGAGAAGAAGAAGCGTGGCCGCCCGCCTAAGCCGAAGCCTGCGCCCGAGCCGGAGCCTGAACTCCAGGAACCTCCTCGGAGCGAGGAAGGGGCGGCGGCCTACGAGCCAGTCGGGGAGGGCGACGATTATCTCATCCCAGAGGTCTGCCGCATTATGCTTGCTAAGCCCCACGGTGCGTGCCTCACTCGCGCTCGTCTCTTTCTACCATTGCTGACCTTGCCCTCTCTTTCGTTCTCTTCTCTTTCCCTTGCTCACTCACAGAGATCCCTAAGGGCAAACGACGCAAACGCACAAAATTCACCCAAGAGCTCGACGACGCTGTCATCGACTTTGCGGCCATCACACTTGCCCGGGCCCGGATCTGGGAGATCCAAGCCACCTGGGGACCAGCTGACAAAGTTATACAGTGCCTCCCGCACAACGCCGTCCGGCTCCGGTTCCTCAAGCTTCGCGAGGACCCGGTCATCAATGCCTTCATCGGCCGCCTCAAGCACGCCTATATCGATTTACACAAAAAGTTTGGCGGAACAACCGCCCTCCCGGACAAGGACAAGCGGCACCGCGACGACTACGACGCCGTCTATCACTTCAAATTCTTCCGCAAAAACATCCAGCGAGAGCTTCTGTGCGTACCCTCCTCCTTCTTTCTTTTTTTGCGTTTATCTTACTGGTGCCTCCCCGTCCCAGCCGCGACTCTGCGGTTGCCGACGACGACATTGTGGCCGAGAAGCACGGCAGGACGCCCGCCCGCACCGGCAACGGCGGCGGTCGTACGCCTGCTCTTCCAACGAATGTCGCCGACCTGGCTAGCTGGAATCTCCGGGACGAGGACACAAGCAAGCCACCCGGCGAGGAGGATTGGGCGTGGCTCTACGACCGCAAACGGCACGAATCGGACGAGCGTGCCGAGCGGCACATGGCCGAGCTACCCTTCCTCGTTTACCCGCGCACAGCGGCTCCCATTCCCAAACTCGGCGCGCTCACGGTCAAGAACGAGGTCGGCCTCGTCAGCGCGGCCATCAAGGTATGACTCTTCAAAGACTTGTTCTGGTGCAAGGCTGACGCTCGCTTCCTTTCTAGATGATCACCGGCACGCTCGACGCCGTCTTCGATCCCGAGCTTGCCGACGCAATCCTCCCTGTGACCTCGGCTCTCCCAACGATTCACTCGGCTCTCATCGCCGACGGCGTCCTCTGTAAGGACAAGGAGCGCGTCCAGTACGGCTACGAGCGTGCTTATGTCTTCACCGACTAGTGAGTCCGTCTCTATGGTCCCATCGGATATCGCTGACTCGCCTTGCTCCTTCTTTCCACCAGCTATGCTAAGCGCAGCGAGGGCCCAATTTCTCGCTCGCTTTTTGTCGAGGCCAAGCAGCTCGGCAAAGACGCCGGCGAGGACCGACTCATCGTGGAGGATAACTTCCAAGTCTGGCCGTTCACTGCGAGCGAGGGCGCTACTGCCGCGCTTGTGGACCTTGTCTCGGCTGGTTGGGTGAGTGTCCGGCGAAGATAAGAGATACTTCGGCGTATTGACGACCGCTCTCACGCAGGTCGAGTTCGAGACGGACTTTGACGATATGAAGCAGCTGGCCGCCCGGGGTGACAAAGCGTTCAACACCAAGAAGCTCAGTGCGTCTCTCGTGCTCTGCACGCATCATTTCCATTGCCAGAGAAGGCAAACTGACCCTTATCCTCCATTCCTTGACAGCCGACGACATGATCGAGTACCACGTCTCCGTTAGGCTGCTGCCGGCCGGCTCCAAGCTCAACGAGGAACCGGGCGAGACGGCCATCTTCGACCTGCCGGCCACATGCCCGCTCGAAATCGCTCCGTTCAAGATTGACGCGGACGCGCGCAGGGCTGCGCTTGATAGGCTGACCACCGAGCCTTCCCTCGATGGCGCTTACATCTCCGCCCTCGAAGAGGCCCTTGTCAGCGCTGGCAAGGACGGTCTGACCTGGGTCGAGCTGCTTGTACGTGGAATGCCTCTCCCTAAGGCACGGTCCGAGCTGACTGATATTCCCTCTGTGACTAGGCACTCGGTCCCAAGCTCTCGCCGGCTCGTCTTCGCCAATCCCTCTCCCAGCTCGCTCGCTCCAATCCGCCCATTGTTTTCTGGACTGGTTACGACCAGGCGCGCCTCGTCTCGTCGCTACACGCCGTCGACTGGGCCGTCACCATCCCGTCTGCCACCAAAGGCAAGATGGTCTACCCGAAGCGCTGGCTCGATGTTCGGGGCAAACACAGCAAGGCCGATTGGCGCCAGGCCGTCAGGCTCGTTCTCGGATGGCTCCAGAGCCGTCCGGGAATCCGTGAGGTTCGTCCTGTCGTCTTGGTCTTGTGTCTCTTTTGACTTGCACATCCCTCCAGCTGACAAGTCTCTTTCGCTCGCATGGAACGCTCAGAGTGTCCTCCGTCAGATCCTTGCCTCGATCCTCGACCGCCAGGAACTCAACGCCGTCCTACGGCACGTTCTCCGCGAGGGACTCGCTCACCGACATCTCGTCCTGGACGATACAGCGGCTGCGGCGAAAGTGACTCGCGTGGTCGAGGAGAACGAGGACGCGATGGTCGCGGAGGAGGCGAAGAAGATGGGTGTTCCGACGAGTGAAGATGTCGAGATTGAGATTGGGTGGACAACTCGGGAGGAGGAGGAGGTAATTGGGTGGGAGCTTGAGCGTGGAAGCAGATGGCTTGTAGCGGGCTGAGTACGGAGGGAAACGAGCAGGAAAAAAAGGATATTTGCTTACTACCTTAGATCCGGCAGTATTTTCCGAGCTATCTTCACTTTTTTTTTCGGCCCCCGGAGCTCTAATCTAATACCGATGCTTGCCTAAAGCTCGCCCACCCTCGATGCAAAGGATGGGCGGAGAGTTTTACCTGATCTGTCTCGGGGCAGGACGTCGTGTGCAAAGGAAGGGAATCCTTCAGGTGGGCCAGGCCCTTCTAATTTGCCTATTAGTTGTCGCTTGTCTAATGTGGAGATCCGCAAGGGCGATCCAGCTAGAGCCGGAATGAGAGAATCGGAAACAAAAGGGAGATCTAACAGCGAAGCTCCAGGGCGGCCTTGCCGAAGTGTTGTCTCACCGCCGAGTCCCGCGTCCCGCACTGCTCCCCTGCTCCCTCCCCGCCACACACAAACGATGACGAGCCCTGGCCCGCCCGCCCATGACTGATCGCTCGCAGCCTCGATCGGAAAGACAAGCACGACGGGAATCCTGTGTAGGTCAAACAACGCTCTTCTCATCCATCGTCCACCGTCACCCTCTCGCACAGCCACCCGTCCCCATTCCAATCCCCCCCCCCTTCACCTCCTCTGCCCACGGCTCCGTCTTCTGCGGTAGTCAGCTAGCCATTTCCCTTGAGAGCCATGGCTTCCTCTTTTCCCCCTACCCGGCGACCGGTCCTACAGCTGCAGACGGCCTGGACTGGGTGGCCAGATGCCCGCTCCGACTCAGCGACGAGCCAGCTCCAGCAGCAGTTTCTGCAACGGCAGCAGGAGCATCGCCAACAGTCTGTCCCAAGCTCAACTCGGATGCCTGAGCCCTCGGTCCCAAGGCGGCAGCACTCATTCCCTCTCCGTTTGGGTCCGATTCTGCTGGAGGAGCCGAGCGAGGAGTTCGACGATCCCCACCCCGCCGCAGTCTCTGCCTCCCTGGACCGCCCCATCTACCATCACGGTTGGCGCCCGCATCAGCAACGGCCAAGCTACCCAGACTCGGCATATCTTCATCGCTCACCTTCTCCGGGTCCGACAACCTCGACGGGCTCATTATGCTCCCTCGATACCTTGAACCATCTCGAGGGTCTCGAAGGTCTCGAGGGTCTCGAGGGTCTCGAGGGTCTCGAGGACTCTGACGCCCTTGACTGCGACCAGCGCCATTCGGTCAACTCTTCGGCATCGTTCTTCTCCGCAAGACGTCACTCGAAGCGGTCTCCTGGGGCTGGTGCGTCCCTCAATCTGGTCACACTTGAGGCGCGGGATGAGAAGCGGGCAAAACAAGACGTCAAGAAGCGGAGGATCGTCATCGGGTTCGCTTGGATGCTGGGCCTGCTGCTTGAAGGGTGGTCGATCTGGTTGTGCCTCAGATATTTATTGGCGTACATCAGTGAGTCGCTAGCATTTTCTTCAGATGCCGGAGCCACCCGTTGATCAGGGCTCCACTAAGTGTACACCGATACGGGGATCCGGTCCCAACTTAACCTCATCTTCTTCATCCTCTCCTTCTGGTCGACACTTACTATCCTCCTTCCATTACTGGTGGTCTTGCCACCCGTGAGTGGCGTGCTTGCCCTCGCCCGCTACTTGACATCCAGCTCACAGCTGTCTTCCAGTTCCAGCTCGTTCCTGTCTCTTCGACTCGTAATCGACCCTCTCAAGTCCTGCGCCCCCTGGCACTCCTTCTTCCTCCGCTTGCTTCACTCCTCCTCATCACTGTCGCTGCTGCCCAGCTTGTCCTTGCCAACCTCTGGTTCGACGTTTTGGCGCCGCTCGGTCTCGTCGGCCGGTGTGGGTGGGACATGGACGTCGTCTGGGGTGTTCCGGGCAGTTGTGAGACGTACCGCTGGGATGGCTGGCTTGGCGTTCTCGGAGCGCGGTTCGGGGGTACAGTCCTACTAGTTGTGAGCTTGCTCTGCTCGTCGCTCTTCAGTCATCGCTTGCACAAAGCTGACTCGAGTGCACCCTTTCGCAGGCCCTCTTCCACCTCACCCTTTTCTTCGCGCTCCGCGACAACGACCCCACCCTTCAGTTCGTCAACCGCGATGGAGGCGCGATCCGCCTGCCCGGGTCCCCCCATCTCTTGGGAGGAAGCCACCTTCCCCCGACGACGCTCATTGACCGTCACAACCCACATGTCCTCTCAGAGGACTTCCTCTCGTCTCGGCACCACCGCTGCCACTCGGCAGATCAGCGCAGGCACAGCGGACATCGTTCGTCCAAGATGGTCCAGCAGCGCTCGCACCATGCCGAGGAGCATCAGCAACAGCACCTACAGCAGCATGAGCAGCAGATGGGCCAAACCGCACACTTTGCCGTCGCCTCATCTGCCCCTCCTTGCTCTTCCAACAACTCGCCTACGAACCAGCGGATCGAACGAGGCTACTTTCGGTCCGTCACGCAACAGCAGAAGCAGCAGCAGGAGCACACGTCCCCCCTCGTCGACCTCTCCCTTCCGAGCCCCTTGAGCTGCGCCGGCTCGAACGCCACCGATAAGACCGTCAACCAGGCCGCTCATCGGATCTCGCCTGCGCTCTGCAACGTCCCGTGCAAGCCGGCGCCTTCGTACTTTCCGAGCGGGCAACCAGGGCCACCACCAGCCGCCGCTGCTGCTGCTGCCACCAGCTCGAGAAGAACGACGCCCTCCTCCTCCAGCGGATCCGAGGCTGAGGAGTCCTCCGCGAGGATGCCGGCGAGCATCAAGCGGATTCTCCTCTCGCCGCGGATGTCGATGCGACGGGGCGCGATCGACGTCGGTCGGGCTGGGGAGGAAGATGCCCGCGCCGTTCCTGTCGCGTCTGCTGCGCCCCTCCGATCTGAGTTGGAGGAGGAGGGTGGTGTCGACGGGGACGAGCCTGTGAGCAATAGACGGCGAATGACGGATGAGCCGAGCAACGATTCACTGGCCAGCAAGGTCCGAGGGGCGAGTTCGCTCGTCCTAGGGACGGGGCCGAGGGCGCGGAAGGAGGACTCAGGTGATCATCGGGAGGTGCAATACTCACGGGCAAGGAAAGTCGTCTAGTTTGGTCGTGGATCAGAATAAACATGTAAATATTTCTTTTCTCGCATTTTTAAAAAGGATGTATTCAAGTGAGAGTGAGGGATGATAAGCCAGTCATACAATCAGGGCTGAGAATGGTTGTTGAGAGGGGGAGTGTGGATGGGTGGGGGAATAGTAAAGAGAGAGAGAGAAATACTACCGATCGAGAGAGTGAGGGAGAAGAGAGCAAAGAAGGGATCCAAATAGAGCATGAGTAGGATAGGAGAGTGTAAAGAAAACGAAACATAGGAGATCAGGAGAAGAAGAGAAGAGAAGAGAAGGGGGTTTTGCAAGAGGGAGAAGGAAGGAGCAGAGATGCTGGTGCGTGAAGTGAGTGAGGCGAGTGAGTGATAGAATGCAAGCGAAAACGTAAAGGAAGGAAGGGGAAAGAAATGAACAAAAGAACATGTGCACACAGAACGAGAGACAAAGAAGGAGGAAAGGAGAAACGAAGAATGGGCTGCGGGCAATCACCATTCAACGCCCAGGAGGTCTCCGCCCTGCGGGCAGAGCTCTAGATCGCGCATTGCCCGAAGATGCCACCCGTCCGAAGCGCTAACACGGCCAAACGTCGGGCCGATCATCCCGTTGCGTGGGTCCCGACTCCGATCAGGCAACGAGCCAGCGCGAGCGACCGGCTCGATACTGCTCGTCCGCTTGGGGATGGCAAAGGCGCCAACGTCGCTTGCGGGCCGCGAGCTCAGGCCAGCGCCGCTAGCGGGCTGAAGCGAGCTCGTCCGCTCCGTCATCTGTGGAGGCCGTAGATCGTCTCCTACCCCACCCGCTGAAACCGGCCGAGGAGGGATCAATGAAGGTCGCGGCGGCGGGGCGGACGCATACGGGTGAGCTGGGCTCGTCGGTCTCGGTGGCGGGAGGGTCGAAGGGTCCGGTGTGAAGTCGTAGTCCTTGCAGAGTTGGTCGATGACCTCGCGGCCAAAGTCGTGGGCGCCCTGTCCACGGATGAGCATCGTCTGCGCGCTCGAGAAGAGTGCGAAAGGGGTGAAGGTGAAAGGCGCCGGCGGCTTGTCGATGACGCTGAGGAGTCTCGGTCGGGAGGAGGCACCGACTGACGTCGGGAGGACGCTGGCGTCGCCCTTGCCCTTGGTACTGACAGGGGCGGCGTCGGCACTCGCGACCGCAGGCTCGGATTCAGGGATCGTCACCGAAGGAAGGATGGCCTCGAGAATGATCATCTGCAGGGGAGAAATCAGCAATCCTGCACAGAAGACGAGCGAGAAGGCGAGCACTGGACACACCTGGGCAGGCTCAGACGTGTCATCGTCCGACGAAGGCACGTTAAGGATCTCTGGCGAGAGCCTAGCGATGGTCTCGATCGCCGGCCACGTGGGCTTCATCGCTGCCGCGAGCGCCTCAATGGTGATACTGAGAGCGATTTGGAAGTCGAGCAAGGGCGAGCTCTCGTCGTCGAGGTCGTAGTCTTCGTCATCGTAGTAGTACTCGCCGCCTTCGTCCGAGACATCAGGCGATGAGGACCGCTGACTACCACCGTTGACGTCCTCGTCCGTATACCGAACCTGCCCGTGGCCCGCCTTAGAGCCGCCGTCAACCGAGGAGCGCTGTCGGCGATGAGCGACTGCATCAGCGCCAGGCGGCAGCTGCCGGCGCGAGGGATCCTCCGCGTAGGCGCGAGTGGCCGACCTCGGCCGGCTGATTTCGTCATCGCACCGCTGGAGGATCTCGGTGAGCGTGAGACCAGCGATGGACCGAAGCCAGTTGCGCGACTCGGGGACAAGCGGGCAGATGACGCCAGGGAGACGGTAAGCCGGAATCTTGGAGGAGAAACAGTGTCAATCTGTGAGTCCATCAAGCTCGCACTTAGCACACCTCCTTAGCTCGTCCTCACCTGATGACGGGCAAACCCATACGTGAGAACCTCCACCCCGCAGCCCTCCTTGGCGCCGAGCGTCGGCCGCACACCGAAAAGCCCAACGTAGGCGCCTCCCGGCTGCACGACAGGTCGTGTTCCACGCTTGGAGAACGTCTTGCATGCGAGCAAGAAGTTGTCCATTTCGTGCTTGGGAACGCCGACCCTCTCGGCAAAGACGGGGGAAAAATGCTTGATGTCCGCAAGACGGTAACCCGAGGCGAGGTGCCTCGCCAACCACCTCTCGTCCGTCAATTCCCGCACAACAATGAGCATGACCCCCTCCTGAAGCGGAGGCGTGATCGGCTCGTTGGCCGCCGGAGCAGTGAGCGCCATCTCCGCTGCCTTCTCCGGGTTGAGCCCCCTTGCAACAGCCTCAGCAGCCGCTCGGTCCCTCTTCTCTCTCTCAGCCCGGTGAGGATCCACCGCCGTGCCCGTAATGAGCGTCTGATCAAACAGTACGCCAACGTCCTCAAGCGGGACTTCGAGTCCCGAGGCAAGCTCATACGCCGCCTCGACGAACCGACCCCGGAAGACGCGGAGCTCCTGTGCGCGCCGAGCGTGTGCGCGAGCGGCCGCAGCGCGGGTACCGTTTCGACCGTAGAAAGATCGCGGGGCGTTGGCGATGGCGGAGCTCGTCGCGGGGGCGTTGCTAGTGTTGGAGGTTGCTGCAGCGTTGGCTCCGGGAGTGGCGGGGCTGCTCGACGAGGGGAGAAGGACGCCATCCGGGCCAACGGCAGTGCCGTCGGCTCCTCCTGCGGTTGTCGACGTCTTGGAGTCCTTCTTGATGAAAGAGGAGAGCTTGACACTGTTTTTACCCTTCAATGCAGTCCTGCGTCGGCCGAGACGGATGCCGTTGCTCTTCCCGCTACCACCTCCAGCCCTACGCGAGGTGATGGACGCTGCGATGAGCGGTAGGAACGCGTGGACAGTTGCCCAGTCGAACGAAAGGCTGAACAACCACTGGAACGTCGCCTTCCTCGGGTGAAGCTCCTCCACAAGGTCTCGGAACACAGCTTCCGTCTCAATCACTTCGAGTGGAAGCGAGCCGTCAAGGCGAACGAGGACGCGGCCGAATTTGTCGAAAGCCGCGGAGGCGATGACGATTTGCCGGGCTTCGTGGACGGTTCGTCGTCTGTTGATCACGTCGAGGACGCCGAGGCCGAGCGAGAGGAGGACGATGACGAGGCACATGACGGAGATGGCTGATGATTGCGTGTCAGAAGATAAATCCAAGAGCGTGAAATATCGATCAACAACTCACCGATCGTCAGTCGAGTGCTCTGGCTCTGGCCGCCCCGGAGGTTGGCGATGGACGCCTCTCGGCGGAACGTCCAGTCCGTTCCGGCGATACCGATGTAGTGCATCCCGAGGACGGCCGTTGCGAGGAGGATCGAGGCGGCGCAACGTTTCCAGAACTGTGGGTGAGGCGGCAAAAGCACCCTCACATCGTCAGCGAGAGGACCTGGGATGACCCAACGCAGAAAGAACGCACGTTATCCTGCCAGAGCGAGCGCAGTCGGAAGAAGACAAATAGGGCCGACGTCGCAGCGACGCAGGCGACGAAAATGGCAAGAACAACTGTGTACGCCGAGTAACTCGTTGAGAACGTCGGGAGTTGGAAGGAGGCCGAATACTAAGAGGTAAGGTGAAGGTACATGTAAGTAAATTGATTTGAAGATGGGATAGAAGGGGGGTGGAGACAAAAAGAGAACCCAAGATGCCTCGACTCACGTGCATGAGCGCGATGGTGCCGCCGACAAGGATGCCCGTGAGCGGGACACGCCAGAGAACAAACTCGACCTGGGAACCGAGAAAGATGAAAGCGACCATAAAGGCCATCGTGGGGACGAAGAGGGAGAGGGCTGTAAAGCCTGGAGTGAAGCGGATGAACCACGAGTATCGCGGCGAGGGGTGGAGACGGATGCCAAGCATCGAGACTGAAGACATGCGGCGATGCGTTGTTGTCAGCGCCATGACTCATCCCAGAAGCGTTCGTTCGGAACCCACCAAAGTGCATCGCCCAGACAGCGACGACGCCGAACGTGGTAGCAGCGAGGAGGAGCCAAAGGACATTGAGGGTGCCCTTGGTCGAGGTCCTGCGCGACAACAGAAGGAGCGTCGCATACGACCCCAGGACGGAGACGAGTACCGAGGCGATGACGATGCCCTATGGGACAATGGGGGAAGAGGGAGAAGACAGAGAGAAAGGGAGAGAAGGGAAGAGAAAGAGAACGAAAGAGAGAGAGAGCAGAAACGAAGAACGTTGAGTTGTCAGGCTCGGCGGCGAAGAGGGGAACAACGGTCCAGGCCGGACGGTCGAGCCCGGTGAAGGAGAGCACGTACGGCGTTGGCAGACCAGGGAATGCTTTCGTCCATGAAGTACCGGGTCAAGGCCGCCTCATCTGCAGCAGGCGAAGGCAACGGGGTTGGAGGACGGAGGGTGAAAGACAGGAAAGGTCACGTGAGTTGAGTTGAACAGAGCCGGACGCTGACAAGAGAAGGCGAAGAGATAGGGCGCACCGTTCCAGATCGCTTCAGGCGCCGGCATGCTGAAGAAAGGCCCAGGCAAGCGTGTGCGTAGGGAGGAGGGAGAAAAGGGTAGAGGAGCGGAAGAAAGCCGGCCTATAAGGCAAGGCGTGGTGTAGAGAGAGGAAAGCGAGACGAGGCGAGGGATGAAGAGGTGGCTAGCGACAGAGGCGACTGCGACGGGGGCAGAAGGGAGGGGGGCGAAGGAAGAGGAACGACACCACGTCAGCGTCTCGATGATGGAGAGAGCGAGAGCTCACGCCAAGTCTGCGACATCGAGGAGGCGGAGAGTCAAAGCGAGAGGAGAAAAGAAAGGCGAGCCCAGGCCCATGATACGGTGGGTTGGAACGCTCGGCAGACCCGTCGAGCTCGCGTTCTCCCTCTCGCTCTTGCTTGACTCGCGCTCGGCCATGCGCCGTCGCGACAGCGGACGAGAGCGGGCAACCAGCCAGCCCAGGCGAAGGCGACGGCAGGGCGAGAGAGACGGCTGAGAGAGCGAGGGGGCGAGCGCAAGGGCTGAATGACATCGCCCGTCTGCCTGACCACGCGCCCTCGTTCGCTCTCTGAGCCTCCCTGGCGTCGTCTCATCGTCGTCCGTCGGCGCCTTTCGCTCTTCGCTGCTGTCCTCTGTAGCTCCCCCCTTCTCTCTCCCCTCGCTCCCTCCCCCGCTCGCTCATGGCCCGTCCCGATCCGATGGGTGAATGACAGCACGAACAGCAGCGCAGTCTCACCTTTCGACAGACAACCAAGCAGCGAGCAATCCTCCAAAAGAACGAGCCGTCGAGAGACAGTGACAAGACAAACGCCGAGGTGAGGTTGAGCGAGGGAGGGAAGGGCGCCGGTCGGTCTCGGTCTGTCGGGCCTGGCCTGGGAGTGAGGAGGGCCTTCGACGGGAGAGTATCCGGCAGACGAAAGGGTCGACGGAGAGACAGGCGAGGGAGGAGGGAAGGCGAGGAGAGGAGGGAAGGCGCGGGCGTGTCTCGGTCGAGGTTCAAGGAAGAGCAGCAGGTGGAGGGATGAGCGACGAGAGGCGCCCTTACCTCACCTCGCCGCTCTCAAGCTCTCGATGGATCCAGCAGGTCGGCCCTTCCGCAGCAGAGAGACGTGCTCTCGCTCCCTGGATTGGAGGAGGGCGGCCCCGACTGGCTGAGCCAAAGGGAAGATAGCTCCGGCGTCTGCTCGGCCTTTGCTTCTTCCGCGCCTTTGACCTTATGTTTGTCTTCCTTCTCTGCTACCTCAAACTCAAGCCCGCAACTCCGCCCTCTCCCCACTCTCAACCCGAAACCTGCAGATCGCACGCTCGTGTATTCTGCGAGCGCGCGGAGTTCCTCTGCCCAAACGTGATGATACGACGACGAGCGCAGACATGCCGTAGAGAGCTCTACGAGCTCATGACCCCTCGTCAAGCTCTAGTCCTCTCTAACCCAGCTAATCCCCCATCCTCCGCTCGCGACTGGGATGTCGTGCAATATGGCGAGAGCGCGCTAAGCGTAGCTCGCCCGCAAGATCTGCAAAGTTAGCTTTAGCTTGCAATCCCCCGCTCGGGAGCCGCGACAAAAGTCAAGGCGTCACAGTCCGTAGCAGCAATTTTTAATTTGTTCTCCGGCCGGAGGGAAGAAAGCTTGTCAGGAGAATTCCCCCCTCTCGTGGACGGCGTCCGTCGGTCCCTTTCTTCACAGCTTCTTCGGCTGCAGAGTAGACTAACGGGGTCTCCGTTCCTACCCAAGGATAAAGTCCTGCTCCTTTTATGACACCGACGTGCCGGGCGAATGGCCCCCGGGCGGAAGAGAGTTCATCTGCGGCGGCCGCCCATGGAAGACAAGGAGAGATCGAGATTACACTTCTCGCAGCGTACCTGTCTATCCGTCGGTTCATTGCTTGGTCCCATATTTGTTCCTCTTGGCGCAACTCACTTTCTCTCACTTTCTTCTTCACTTTCTTTCTCATTTTTTCTCTCACTTTCTCTCTCACTTTCTCTCTCACTTTCTCTTTCACGTTCTCTTTCACTTTCACTTTCTCTCTCACTTTCTCTCACTTTCTCTCTCTCTTTCTCTTTACTTTTTCTCTCACTATCTCCCTCTCTTTCTCTCTCTATTTCACCGAGCTTGAAATAAAAAGAAATGCATGGATGCCTCCACTTTCTCCTCAGAGCTTCATGACGAGCACAAACAACGCTGTGCGGGGAAGAAAGGACAAGCAGACCCGCGGTTCCTCGCCTTCTGTCAGCCAAAGGATCGCTCGCCTGTCTAAGCGTGCCTGGGCCTCAACGAGGAGGATAAGAGCACTGACCGATTTCCATCCCGCCAACGAGAGCCGAAAAGAGGATGACCCAAGGGCCCGCGGGGACCTGGACGAACAACATTTGCGTTTCCATCAGACAGGCGCACGACGTCCAGCAACAGGAACGACGCACGAACGGAGCCCCAAAGATCCGCTTCTTGGATGGCAACCGAGGAGGGGCAGGAACAGCCGGAGCTGGCTGGGGTGTGACACTTGGGGATGGGGGTGGTGGGGCCGCCTCGACGTCCTCCTCGTTGTTGTTGTCTGATCGTCGAGATGCGGCACTAGGCCGAGCACGCAGAGTTGGGCGGGAGGTTTCATTGGACTGTGCCGGGGGTGATATTGGAGGCTCGGACGTATTGATGCATTCACCACCTAGTGGTCGCGCCTGTTGCGCAACCTCCTGCTCCTCTGCCGCAAGAACAGGGGTAGAGATCGAACGAGGCTCCTCCACTAACCCGGCCTCCTCGAGCGCCTCCTCGTGCGGAGCGGGGAACTCCTCACCGTCCCATCGCTGGGGGTAAAGGTCAGAGAACGAGTGGTTGCTCTTGCCTGAGGGAGCACGGCGCGGGAAGTTTTATGATCGGCAGGTAGGATGACGGCAGACTCGAACTCACGTGCTCGGAACCACGCAACGATGACGAGGAGGAATGAAACGGCGACGTAGAGGGCACCGATGGCGAAGAAGCGGCGGTCGAAGACTGGTCGTCGGAGGAGGCCGGAGACAAGGGATGATGGGACGGTCAGCGCCCAAGCAAGAACGAACGACGACGGCTCGGGGGCTCGGGCCGTGTCATATGAAGATTGAGCGAGGCGACATTCTGTAGCGAGGCATGCAGCCCTCCATCCAGCTCGTCCGTTTGGTCTTGAATGTCCCGCTCACTCACCCTTGAGCACGACCGCGCCGTACCCTAGTGTTCCAAGCGCCGTCCGCTGCCAGGCGCCATCAAAGGTCCGCTGTCTCGCCCGGAGCTCGATCTGCTCGGCCTCATCGAGCGGAACAAATGAATCGCGGCGATGTCCTGGGAGGATGGAAAAGGGAGAGTCAGGGGGGCCAGAAAGAAGGCGAACCGGACGGGGAAGCAATGCGAAGGCGACCAGAGTCCTCAACGTACCGCGATAAGTGTGGTGAAGTCTAGCCCCGGCGGGAGGCTTCTTCAAGGGTGCCGACATGATGCAGTGGTGGTCATTGAAAGGAAAGGCGTAGGATGCGCCAAGAGAAGAGAGGCGTCGCCAAATGACGCGACGAGGAAGGCGGGTGCGGGCAGAACGACATGTGACGCCGGCCTTCGTCCTCGTTCGCCTTTCATCGACGACCATCTCATCCAGCCCACACAGCTGTCTCTCCGTCATTTATGCCGCGACCACTGCTTGAGGGTGGGGGCATGATTCGGAGCTGCGAGTTTGAGGCCACTATGCCTTGTCCAGGAAAGACGCGCGTGTACTGAAATGACCAGTACTCCACCCATTGCCTGTGGCTGCCGGCCATACGTCCTGCCTATCTCTCATTCGATCCGGATTCGCTTATTAAACACCGACGCTGCCTGACTTCGTTGGCCACCTGCATCTCTCCGACCGAAAGTGTTCAGGGCACGCCCCTCCGCGAAACTGAGCGCTAACCTACTTGAAACACGCCCCTCCTCTTTCTGCTTCCTTTCGCCTCCTGTCTTTCTCCAACCACTTCATCCGACCCCTGACACATCATCGAGACAGGGTTTTTTCCCGCGTGGGTGGAGAGGACGGCCGCCATCAGCCCTGCAGTTGAACCTCAACCGCTTCTCCTCGTCTCAACTCGACGCTCCTCTGATCCTTGACGTGCTCGGCTGCTCCCTCTTCACGACCCCTTCTCACGACCTTCAATTGCTCTTCATAACGCCACATCCTTTACGACCTACTCAATCCGTCTCGCTGGCTCTACCCTAACGACCCTCGACCGTCCGCCTCAGCCTCTTAAACATGCAGTTCCTCCCGACTCTCCTCGTCGCGGCTCTCGCCACCCTCTCATCATCCCCCGTCGTCGGCTTCCCTCTCCCTCGAGGTCTCGTTCCCGCTGGCACCAACATGCTCGCGGTCCAGCGGCAGCAGCAGCGGTCTCCAGCCGTACGGCTCTACAAGAAGGTGCCCCGGCAGCAGCAGCAGACTAAGCGGACGCTCCCGCCGCCGTACTTTGACCCGTCCATCACGTCATGCAACGTCTGCTCCAATGACTACGCTAGCATGGACTCGTGCATGATGGCCGCCCCTGTGTTTGCGAATCGTGAGTGGGCGGATGCTGCGCTTGTCAGCTTCTAGCAAGCTCGCTGAACCCCCTCCCACCCCTGTCAACGACGCTAGCCGCCAAGATCCTCTTCAACCCCTCTGCGTTTATGGACACCATCAAGTGCGCCTGCACCGAAACCTTTGAGGCCGACTTCCCCCAGTGTATGTACTGCCCCCTCGTACGACTATAGGGAAAGCTCGACTTACAGGACACTTTCTCTTCAGGCGTTGACTGCTTCGAGAAGACGGGCCAGCCGCAGTACCTCGGCACCGACCCGGCCCACACAGGAGCCGGAGACATCATCACTGGCTTTAGGGAGGTCTGCGGGCTTGCTGCAGCGATACTCGGAGGTGTTGCGACCAAGAACGGTGATGTGAGCTTGAGCGATGTGTGGGTGGCACACGTCACGGAGCGCTAACCTTCAACCACGCTGCCTACCCGCCACCTAGGCCTACTCGACTTCATCGACGATCGCCGCTCCTGTTCCTATGGCTAGTGCAGCGACCTCCGCTCCCGTTGCCGATGCTACTCCTACTGTTGTCAACTCTACGCCCGTCGCGGCCGCTGTGGCTGCCTCTGCCTCATCGTCGTCGACATCCGGGGCCGACTCCGTGACGAGTCGCACACCAGCGCGCACTGCGGTCGTCGCTGGAGCTGTCGTGCTTTCCGTCGTGCTCGGTGTTGGATGGTGCTAAGTGGGGGAGGGCTTTTTGTGAATCGCTGGCTATTTGCGGTTTGATGGAAGTGGAGAGGCAGGGCAGGGCTGAAACTGCGCGCACTAGCCAACCTAAGTCGAGTTTCAACAAACATTTCTCTACTTGACGACTTTTTAGCGTCGTCGCATATATCTTACTCTTCGATCATAATACCACGTCTCACCTATATTTGCACACGCATGACGCAAATGATGAAGGAGGACGTGCATGAAAGGGAAGGAACGTCGACCGCCTGATTGATTGGCTTAAAAGCAGACAGACCCTCCGCATCCGGACGGAGTTGTGGACGCACACACGCTCACAAGCATTGCACGACAGCACGTTCCCGACGTCATCCCCGCTCTGATTCCGGCGAGGCGAGGAGGACTCTAGCACAGCTGGTTGTCCCTGAAAAGAGAGGAACGCGTCTATGTTAAGATGCCTGCAGCAGCAAGCGAGACTGCTCCCCGTCGTGTGTGTATGTGCAACCACGAGCGCTTCAGAGTACTTCACTGCCTTCCGACATGAGCGGGGTACACCCGCTGCAAGCGCTGAATGGCCCCGCCCAGTTATTTTTTTCCTTTGCCCTCGACCCCTCTCTCCTTGTGTGCGTGCCGTTCTATTGCTGGGAGAAAGGGCGAGTGTGCTTGAACACGCACAGCTAGCTGAGACTGTGCATGGGAGAGATCGAGCGGACTCAAAACGTCAAATGTCAGTAACGGCGAGCTCGCGCCCCATTCCGGCGACGCGGCGGCCCTCGCTCGTGTTGAGAAACTCACACCCTCCCTATCCGGGGTCTCTTGCCCTTTCAACATCCATCCACCAACTCGTTCCTCCTTCCCTCTTCCCCTCTCTGCTCCCAAGGCTCAGCCTAGACGGCCACCTTCCCCTCTTCCCGCTCCCATTCATCTTTTCCTGTCAGCAAACGAACCGTAGCCTGTGGCTCGCTCTCGTACCGCCCTTTCACACACCACCGTTCCACCCTCGCCTGCCCGACAACCCGGCACCTCACGTCCCTCCTTCCTCACACGCCAACACCATGGCCTTCTTCCCGTCCCTCGCGCTGGCCGCGCTCGCCCTCGTCTCGACTGCAACCTCGTCGCTCGCCCACATGCAGATGGTCATGCCGTACCCGTTCAACTCGCCCGTTGTTCGTGCCCCTCTCGCGTGCTCATCGCCCGGCCCTTCCGCGCGCCGGGTGGCCTTTCTGGCTATCCTTTTGTCCCGTTCCCTCGCCTGATCATCCTTTCGATCACTCTCTTCTCTCCAGAATCCCAACACACCCGAGGCCTCTAAGGACTACAACATGCTCTCCCCGCTCGTCTCCGACGGCGCCTACCCGTGCAAGGGCTTCATCGGGACTGCGGACCAGGGCCCGCGCCAGTCGTGGACGGCTGGTCAAAGTGTTGCCGTAGAGATTGGCGGGTCGGCCGTGCACGGCGGTGGATGTGAGTGACCTCCCTTGTCTCGTTCCAGAGCGAGAGAGAGGGCGTGTCGTGTCGTCGATGTCGCTCTCCGCTCTCACTCTGTGAACGACGCGACACCCTCACGCGGGGGCGAGCGCGCCGTCCGAGGCTGGCCCTGACTGATTTGACCTACCCCGTCGGCCCTTCTCACCCTCTCCTACTGCCTTCGTTGCGCCCCCGCTCTCAGCTTGCCAGTTCTCGCTGTCCTACGACGATGGTGTTAACTTCCACGTTATCGAGTCGTACATCGGAGGCTGCCTCACCGACTCCAAGACGTTCTCCGTCAAGATCCCCGACAGTGCGCCTGCGGGCGACAAAGTCATGTAAGTACCCGCACAGCCAGCCAAAAGTTTGCTTTCCGCCGTTGTCTGGCCCTCTGACGAAATTGGCATTCCCTGCATCTCCATCTCATCTTCTCCAGCTTCTCTTGGTCGTGGTTCAACCTGTGCGTTCCGAATCCGGCGGGTGTGGAGTGATGCGCAACTGCCTGACCTGTACTATTCTCGACTCCCCTTAATCCGCAGCCTCGGCAACCGTGAGATGTACCAAAACTGCCTTTACGCCGACATTGCCTCTAGCTCGTCTACCCCGCTCGATACCCCGACGATCATGGTCGCCAATGGTACGTGCCTGCTTGCCATCCTTTCCGTTGATTGGGTCTGACTTACCCCCCTCCCCCAGCCGCCGTGAACCAGTGCAGCACCATTGAGAACACGCCCGTCGTGTTTACCGCCCCAGGTGATAACGTCATCTACGGCGGCATCTACAAAGGCAGCTCCATTGGCAACGGTCTTACCGCTGGCGCGGGTGTCGTTGGCACCGACTGCTTCGCCCCAGGGTCGCTCGGCGCCAACGGAGGAGGCAGCGCCTCTGCTCCGGTCACGACGACTTCCCCGGTGACTACCTCGAAGGTCGCCGCTTCTACCTCTACTGCTGCTGTACCCACCTCCTCAACTGCTGCTCCCACCTCTTCGGCTGCTGCTCCCACCTCTTCGGCTGCTGCTCCCACCTCTTCGGCTGCTGCTCCCACCTCTTCGGCTGCTGCTCCCACCTCTTCGGCTGCTGCTCCCATCTCCTCGGCTGCTGCTCCCGTTTCGTCGGGGGCTGCTCCGGTGGTCTCTTCGGCTATAGCTTCCATCAGCGTCTCGAGTGCGGTGGCTCCCTCTTCCTCGGCCGTCACCTTCCACCTCCCCGTCGTCCCGACTTCGTCCTCCAGCGTCATCGTCGAGACACCCACCCAGACTGCAGAGACACTTTCCTCTGTCGAGCCCACCACTACCTCCGTCGTGTCACCCGTCCCCGAGCCGACCACGACCGACAAAGATGTCTCCGTTGAGCCCACAAGCACCGTTGAGCCCACAAGTACCGCTGAGGCCACCGTCGAGCCCACTACCACGGTCAACGCCGCCCCGTCGACGACCGCCTATTCCGAGGCTCCCACCACGACCGCCGAACCCCCCGTTGAGGCGACGACTACCGCCGTCGGCGAGTCTTCCATCTCCTCGGCGCCGACCACCACCTCTGCCGCCGTCTCCTCCCTCATCGATGTCACATCCTCCGCTCCTACGCCCTCTGCCTCCGCTTCCGCCGAGTGCGAGCACGGCGCGTGGTCTTGCGCTGGCGAGGTCCTCACCCGGTGCGTCTGGGGCAACGAGACGGTCATCGTCGACTGCTCTTCCGTCGCAGGCACCGTTTGCTCGGCGAACATGCCTGTCGGTTGCATCTATCCCTGGCAGCTTCCCGCGGGCAGCAACGACGGAGCATCGCCGCAGCAGAGGAGGCGGATGCTGGACCAGATGGAGAGGAAGAGCAAGGTCTTCAAGGACCACAGACGGAGGGGGGATGCGAAACGCAGGGTTCTCACCCACTGAATGTAAGCTTTTTGCTGGAGGAAACGGTTCCTCGCTGGTCGAGAGGGAGGAGGAATCAGAGCCCCCTCGATGGGATGGCACTCGATTCTTCTTTCCTAGGTCCCCAATCACTCTACCCACCACTCCGAAATTTCCCACCGAACCACCCATCTACGGCTTGAAACAATCCCCCCCTCCCCATCCTAACGATTTGTGCATTTAGCCACCCTTCCTCTGGCTCTCTTGATGCTCCTCTTTCTTATTATTCCCCCATCCTCTCCCTCTCCCTCTCCCTCTCCCTCCTTGCCTGGTAGCTTGGTCGCTAGGGAACTCCCCCTCCCCCAACCAATTCCCTCCATGTCCGTTTATCGATGCCTATGATGATACCTTGCCATGCACTGCTGTCCTCCGGTCTTCACCTGCCAAAGTCCATCTAATATCTATCGTCTAAAAGAGAAGTCTCTTGCCCTCCAGCGTCCGCTACGGGGCCACCGCCCATCCCACAGGCCAGACACCTAGGCAGCAGCCTCGGCAGCGGGTGGAAAGAACTTTCCTCGCTCGAGCTTGTACGACGCCCTCGACCCTGCGAACAGGAGAGATAACAGACGAGTCAGCCCGTCGCGCCAAGGCCATCTGACTGTCTTCAACAGATCAAAAAAAAAACCCACCTCCGCCCTTGTGCTCGGGCCAAGGCGACATCTCCTCGTGGACGATGTCGAAACCAAGCTTGGTGAGGAGACGGATGGATCCGGGGTTGTCCTTCTCGACTGGAAGAGACCGAGCGTGGACGAGCCATCAGTCGCGGCATATTGCAACGGAGGCGAGAGATCTTCGGGTTCACGACTCACCCCATGCCCCCCACCGGTCCATCGTCCCCTTCAACCACCCTTCCATAGTTTTAAATAGCTCCCCGACCGCCTCCCCCATCCACCCCTTCCCGCGGAATTCTGGATCCAGGACATAGCCGACTTCCCACGTCCGCACCGCCTCGGCGCCGTTGGGTGACGGCTCATCGTCTGGATGCAGACCGATGGTGCCGATGAGGAGAGATTCGCCCCAACCTTCGGAACCTTCGGGGTAGAGGATGCGGATGGCTACGAAGGGGCAGGAGGGGAGGACGTCGAAGGGTGCTGCTGCGGGTGATGATGTGTGGCTGTCGAGGAGAGGACGGCAAGCGGCGTAGGAGGCGGAGTCTTTGGCGATGGAGGCGAGGGCGTCGACAGGGTGGAACCTAGGGATAGGATATGTTTGATGGAGTAAAGAGGGCGGATATGTCAGGAGCGAGAAGGCCGACGGTCGGAGAATCGAGCCGGCGGTCAACAAGAGACAGGTCGAGTCAGGGAGGAGTCGGACAGCCGCCTTGCCTTGCGCCTTCGCCACCCCGCGCGGGAGGAGAGGCGAGGCATCGTCGCCCTACTGCTTCTGATGCTGATCCTGCTCCTGCTTCTTGATGAGCGGCCCCATGCCTGCCTGGACGTGATCAAGCGGGCAGGGGGGAAGAACGAAGTGACTCACGGCCAGGGGATCGCATACAGCCGCTTCCCAATCGAGGGCACATTATAGATCTCGACGAGCCGCTGAGCGTCGTCCGGCCTGGCCGGCGTGATACGGACAAGAGGGAAGGATGGGAGCGGAATGTAGTGCTCGTCCCGGGAGGGGTCGTAGAGGATGGGCATGCTGGGTTTGGGGGAGACGAGGAGAGACGCCTGGAAACGCGCCGAAGCCCCGCGCGATTCTCCGCGCATGGAGAGAGCGAGGAGAGCAAGAGGAAGAGCTGTCTCGCTCCAAACCTCCAACTCCCTCACACCTCATACCCTTTTACCCTCTCGGCTACTTATCCACCATGGAAGGAACCCATGATCTTCTCCGTTGGTCCATCGCCAACGCAGTCCCGTCGTCCGGCGACGCGAGCGAGCTCCACAAGGTCGCCGGCGACGTCGCCGCCGGTAAGCGCGCCGACCTAACGGACCCGGGCCTCCTCGAAGCCATTCTCGGCAAGTCGGACGCGAAGCTCATGCGCGAGGCCATGGAAGTCGCTGTCGATGGGACCCAGTCGGTCGAGGACAGGGTGTAAGTCGGGACTTCTGGCATGCGCACGCCTGGATGACAGCTGCTCCTCCACCTCGCTCGCCTCTCGTCGCACCAAGACTAACCCTATCGATTGGGGTCCTTTCGTCGCCAGCATTGCTCTCGACAACCTCGAGATGGTTCGTTCCCTCCTCATTCCCTCTCTCCATGGTCAACAAGCTCACTCGCGCTCCCTGTCTCCAGATGATCGAGTCGCTCGACAACGCGAACGACATGGAGACGCTCAACCTCTGGAAGCCGCTCCTCGGCCTCCTCTCGGCGCCTGAGGACGAGATTCGCCAGCAGGCCGCCTGGGTCTGTGGAACAGCAATTCAGAACAACCCCAAGTCCCAGCAGGCGGTGCGTCCCTCAAGCGCGCTTTCTGCTGCCTAGCTGTCTGTTGCCCCCAGCTCTGACGTCGTCGCTCCCCTTCGTCCCTCCAGTTCCTCGCCCTTAACCCCATCCCGATCCTTCTCGCTCTCATTTCCACCTCGCCCGCTCCCTCGTCGTCTTCTCCCTCGCCAACGGTCCTGCCATCGAGCGAGGGCACCCGCTCGCGTGCGGTCTACGCCCTCAGCGGCGCGCTCAAGCACAACGATGCTGCCGTCCGGGCACTTGACGAGCAGGATGGCTGGGGATGGCTTGTTCTCAAAGGCGGGCTCTCCGGTGAGTTACCAATTAGGCACCCGCGACAAAATCCCCTCGTTGGGTAGTGATGCACGGGCACCTCATTCCTTACTACATCTACTGATCACTCACCATTGTACTGCAGACCCATCTCTCCCCCTCCGCCGCAAGACCGCCTTCCTCCTCTCGACGCTCCTCCTTCCCCCGACGCCGCCGACGACGTTTACCTCACTCGCGAAGCACGGCCTCCCCTCCGCGCTCCTTGACTCGCTCGACCCCTCGCCGACATCGGGCCACCCGAACCCAGGAGTTGACTCGGAGCTCGAGCCTGCGCATGCGGATGCCGACTACCGGGAGAAGGCCGGCCGGGCGCTCGTTGGACTTCTCGAGGGCGATGCGCTGACGGAGGACGACAAGTTGCGGATGGCGGTGCTTTGGACGTACTGGGGTGTTGTGGGCGGCGAGGGAGGAGTCGAGGAGGTCGTAGGCGTTACGAAGGAGGAGGCGAGAAAGGTGCGACAGCTCCTGGGGATCGTCTGAAGTTGTGAGAGCTGTACGCCTGATTAGATGCGATACGCTTGCCCTTGGTTTGCGGACTGTGCCTCGAGTGTTGTTGCCTCACAGGATATGCACTGTTTCTGGCTACGTGGTGAAGTTCGAAAGGTGTTGACGATCTGGAGACAGCTGCGCCGTGTTCATACGCAGCGAGAGAGAGACGTGGCGTTCCTCAGGCTCGGTCGGGCCTCGCCGTCGTCGCGCTCCCCCCTCTCAGTCGCGGTTGCTCCCACATCCGGCTACCTCGAACGACCTACACCATCGCGGCCACCATCCTCGTCGCGCTCCCTCGCTAGACGTCTCGCCTCTCCTGTGCCCTTGCATCTGCTTGCCGCAAGTCTAGCCCGTTTCTCGGCTTCGCTCGTCCACGCTTCCCCCTGCCCCAGCTTCCTTCCCCCTCCCGAATCTCCTTCCGCCTTTCTCTCCTGTCGCCCATCAGATGGCGGCTTCCACACCATCTCCCTTCTTTCCCCAGCAGCCCTCCGCCCAAGCCGATGTCCTCGCCCGGGCTACGGCCATCCGGCGCGCGGTCTGGCAGGGCTCCGTGCCCGTTCGGGTGCGCATCGCCGAGGGGGACTTCCCTCCAGGTTCGAGCGGGAATGGGGACGTCGACGCGTACTTTGTGAGTCGAGACTGGCTGCTATCCGATGGATGGACGGCATTGGGAGGAAAGGCGATCTAGGGGGAGGCGGGAAGAAGGGGCGCCAGCATCGCGTACTGACTCCTGACGCGTCTGTCTCCCTCCACTCGCTGATGCCTCGATACGCCACAGCTCCAAGCTCCACGGCAGACATATCTTGCCCTCCTCCTGCCCGATATTAGAGAGTACCTCCTGGATCTCGTCCTCGACGAGGCGTCGCTCACGTCCATCGGCGCGCCCGCACGTGAACGCGACTGGTGGCTGGAGGACGCGCGCTCGGGCGGGGCCGTCAAGTGGTGCGTGACGACCATAACACCTCTCGGAGTGAGCTGTTCGGCTGACCGATGACGCAACAGGCATTGGCCCATCGGGTTGCTCTATGATCATGCGACGATCAACGCGCCTCCTTCCGCAACGCCTGCGGCCTCTCCTCCCAACCCTCCGTCCGTGACACACACTTACTTACTCGCTACCAGCCTGAGTTCCTTGCCTGACATCCTATCCTCTTGGTTTCCCTCAAGTCTGACCCTGGAGCTCATCCTCCACCTCTCGTCGCCTCCGACGGACAAGCTCCTGCTTGCGAACTCGGCCGAGGCCTGCAAGACGGCCTTCATGAGCGCCATCAAGGAGGCCGACTTTATCCGGTGGGGGAACGTCCGTCGTGTAACGGGGCTGCGTCGAGGCGAGCAGGACGCGCTTTGGGAGGCCGTGCGACAGAGTGAGTGAGATGGCGCTCGGGGGTCAGAAGTGACTTCATCTGATGCAGCACTCGTCACCCTCTAACTCCGACCTTGCAGACGACTTCGAACTTCACTCCAAGGTCGCCCAGCGGCTCTTGCCGCTGCCCTTCCCCCCTCCTCCGCCAGACCACTCGTCGGCCTTCCAAAGCCAACACCCACCTCCCTCGCCGAACCCGGCGTTCCCCTCACGGCCGCCTTCGACTGAACCAGGCCAGACGCCCGGCGGAGGCAGCTCCATCGGCATGAGCGGCAGTAGTCGCCCAGACGCGGCGTTCGCAGTGAGAAGCGTGCCGTGCAAGGTCATCCTGCCCGAGGGAGCGGCCATTCTTCAAGATCTGACGCCCCCATTCTCGATGACGGGTGAGTCGAGCGATGCCGCCGCGCTCTTGCCCTTTCTCTCTTGCTTAGATATGCTCACATTGGGCCGCCAAAGGCCACCCGACAACGCTCCTCGCCCACCTCCAGCATCACCTCCCGCTCCTCTTCCCTCCGGAGGCTGAGCTGGGCCCCAACCGGGAGAGTCCTGACCCGTACAAGCTTGCATACCCGCTCATTCAGGGCATCATCCCTCCGCCGGAGAGCGAGCTCGCTTGGCTGGGTGCATGCCTCGTTGGCGCTGATGGCTGGGTGACGGTCTGTGTTGGGCTGAGATGATTTCATTTGATGTGATTGGATGATCTTGTCTCTCTCGCCTCAAGGTTTTGAGATACATTGGCCCTCTGCTTGGGGACTAGACGGTCGGCTCGCAACCAAAGCGGGTCGCTCGATGCGCGCCGCAAGGGCCTGTTATCTTTTCCTGCGACGTATTCTCGCCCGCCCTCCTCCCCTAGCCGTCATTTTCCTGACCCACCTTCCGAATTTCCCTCAGCAAGTACCCGTCTTTGATCCTCCTACCGAGCCAGCCTATGATTCACGCCTCCTTGGATCCGTCACTCGCATAAGGCCCCAGGTCAGTCACACATCTATCCTCTCCTTGCCCCTGCCCTACTCATGCATCGCCCCCATATCTCATGAAATTAGTCACTCTATACCCTCACTGAGATCGAGCGCATCGGCTCTCCAGCGCCTCAGAAGTATCGATGCCCAAGAGCCCGCCGGCCCCGACGCCCCTGCTGTCGCTCGCTACCACCCCATCATCCAAGCGTCGGCCTGAGAGGTTCAACGTCCCTCTTTTCAACGCAGGGCTTCGGTTTAACCGAGCAGCAGCAGCAGAATAGCCAATAATTGTCGCGCGCCGCAGGCGATATCGAAAAGGCTTGGGGAGAACGAGATATCAGCACCAGGCAGCTCAGCCGCAGCGAAGCAGTTCGTCCGTTAGCCCAAGACCAAGAAGGAGATGGGGATTCTCGGCCTGGGGATGTTTCTGGTTGTTGTAGCGATTGTCAGAAAAGCTGTGGGCGGGGTCATTGGAGGAAAAAAAAAACAGCAATGATGGAGATGAGGAACGGGCTCTGCCACGTCAACATCGAGTGGATGCCGGATGCTGGAACGACAGCGACAAGCACGCTGAGACCGCTCAATCCGTGTCAGGCGGCAGAGGTGTGTACTAGTCTTGTCGTCGTCGTGCTTGATTTTGGAGAGCGACAGAGAGCTGATCTGGGGCAGCGCATACACGGTCTCTCCCCTGTCTTTGCAGCCGACTGCCGGGTCCACTGTGGTCACAGCTCGGTTGCCGGTCGCGGTCATGGCTGGGTATAAAGTAGAGTGAGGGGCGAACTGGCCAGTGGTCAAGAGCAGCTTTGCGAATTAATGCGCTCGTGGTCCAGCCACGAAGGGAGAGATCCCAGCCTGCGTCAGGAGCCTACTTCAGCTGTCTGGCCAGACTGTACTACTTCCTCATCTAGATAAAGGGAAGCCATGGCCCATCGCCTCTAAGCCAAGTTTATGTCCGGTCTCAGCGAACGGCATCGTCAGGAGACCCCGGTACAGATACAGCGGGCTTGTTTGGTTTCTACTTATTCAATCAGCCGCAACCTACAGGTACAACGGTCGTAGTCAATAGGAGGAAGCATAAGAGGGGAAGGAGGCGCACCGCGCGCTCCCAAAAGAAGTGGGAATGGCAAAAAGGAATGAGACAGAGAGATGAGAGATGGGTGGAGGGAGGACAGAAAAATGAATAGCGAAAGAGGAAGAGAGAGGATAATTGCAACGAGGAGGGCAGAGGGACATAAGGAGATCAACATGGACGTACTCCTACGACTATCTAACCCCCACACGACCAAACACATCCATCACCGGTATCAACACTACCACCAGATCAGCCAGAGACCTATGCTACAACCCACCTCAGCTGCTCTGGGATCCTTCTCCGCCTGCCCCAGTCCGGCCCTGAACCTGTTGGAAGGAGCGATTCGCGGAGAACTAAAGTGTCAGGATTTTACGGGTTCACCACATAGGCTCTGCGCTTGTGTGGCTGCAGAATCTCGCGGACCCGCCACCTCGGCTCCTCGTCTGTGTAGCATCGCCGTTATTTGCTCAGCTTCCATATTTTCAGCCTCTCTTCAGCCACACTGTCACACACTCTTTGTTTTCTTACCACCAGCCCATAAGACACTCAGTTCATCGTACCTTTTGTTCTATACTCTGACTACCATTTGGATTCGACAAACCAGCCCAAGACATCGAAGCAAGCTTGCATTCACATTGGACCCCAAGACGAACCTTGACCTTAACAGAACCGAGTATGAGAGCGTGCCCCGCCAAACAGCGTCGACATCGGCATACTCCAGCTCGCATAGGAGGATCAAGGGTGGAGGACGGCATGACCCTGTGAGAGACGGAGAGAGGAACGAAAAAGAGAGGAGCTAGCCAGTTTTGTTTGTGTTTGAACCATGAGTTCTACGTAGAGGACGAGGTGATCCTATGAGAGATGGTGAGTCATAGCTAGATGAAGGAAGAGCGAAGATGAAAGCAAAAGATGGGTTATGGACATAGGCTCATTAGAAAAGGTAAAATGATCATGTCAAAGAGCGTTAATTGGAGATGAGATATGTAGGAGGTAAGAGGGAGAGGGGGGGGTAAGGGATATATAAAAGTACCTGCCAACATTACCAGCTATGCCGGGTCGAGCGGTGGCTATGGTCTATGGTCTACCATACATCCCCATCCCTGATCTGCTTGTCACCCTATGGAGGGAGAACATTGACTTTTCTTTTTCTTTTTTTTATTTGATTCATGAGAGATAGACCTTTTTTTTTGAGAGTTCCATGTGTGAAACATAATTCGTCTTGTCACATTATAAACATCAAAAAATGATGGATGTGTCGTATAGTGGTTATTATTCAAGATTTCCATTCTTGAGACAGGTGTTCGATTCACCTCACATTCAAATTCTTTTACTTTTGTGTCGTTTGTCAGTGAATCCCATTCCGGACAACAAGGGACCGCCTCGGCCTAACCGGCTCTGCTGCTTTCGTGGCCAGGAGAGTGGCGTTGTGTGCATTGCACGACGGCACTTGCAGTGCCTTGATCATTTTCAAGGTTTCCTGGGCTGCAGGAACTAGCTGTAGCCCGTTGGCGCGAGCTCTTGCCCAATCGTGGGAATAAAGGGGGTCGGCGGAGTCGTCGAGGTCAGCCTCCAATGCGACCGAACAGGGGCGGCCGATGATCCCCTTGCACTAGTAAACCGAAATCACGCGAGCCGTGGTGAAGGCTGAGCCAGATCCGACTGCCTGTGAAGCTCGTCGATGGATCGAGGAAGACGGCGCGCTTCAGCTACAGGAGCTCGACCTCGCCGATCGCCAGCGGGATGAGGAGACGTGGCTCGAGCCCCTGCACAACATCCACTTGGGCACCGAAATCCTACGATGTCTTTGATTTATTGTCGGTTGCCCCTCAGAAGAGATGGCGTCCCCGTTGAGTATCAAGCAGGATTCGGATCTCGCTTTCATTCTCGAAATATCAAAAAGGACCTCCTCGATGCAGGCTTGCCGCCGAGCGTTGGTAGTGGAGTGGCACTGAAGTGACGAAGGTGGCACAGGCCCGCTTCGAGGTATTGGGTAGGTCTGTCAGTTCCAATTGAAAATATACGAGGAACCGAGGGATTTAGGGATCGAGGGGTGAAAATAATGGAGGGGACGAGAAGGATGAGAAAGCTAAGGGCTGTGGCCTGATGGACAAGGGGGGAAGGTTGAGACAGTAAAGTTTGTGGGATATATGAGGGCGATGATAGAGGTAGTATAACGAAGCGAGGAGCGTGAGACGATGCGGCGAAAGAAGGAAAGAATGATTGGGAATGCTGAGCAAGCTAGGAACACCCTGCGCAGGTGCGCAACGCGGAAGTGGCTAGGAGCAGAGCTGAGGTAGCGAGTCCGCAGGATCCTGATATAGACGATTTCAGTACAACATCGATGCTTCCCGGAGCACGCCGCTCAGAGGCGGCGAGTGTTTGATCGGAGAATGTGTGCAGAAGTCAGGGCTCATGAATTCAGACATCAAGGGCGATGGATGTCGTCATGCATGACTACATAATACCAGTAATAGCTCCACCAATAAATCAAAAGGAAAGTTTGATACAAGATTTGAACTAGTGACCTACAGAGAACAGCTTGTTCACTGATGTAAACGCTTGCAATCTGTTGCTCTACCCCTGAGCTAATCAAACGTGCTTAGTGTGAAAGCAGATGCTGGGAAGGCGACTCGTAAGAGTACAATTCTTGATTTGATCTTGCCATTGAAATGTCAGGGCCTCAGGTCTGGCTACTACTCGATATCTCTCATAGGGTTACCTCGTTCTCTACGTATAACTCATGACTTAAATACAAAAAAAAATCAGGTGTACGCCCCCCCTTTCCTCGATCTCTAGCTATTTTCTCTCTCCCCCTCCTCCCTCTCACCATCTTTCATAGGGTCTGCCGTCCTTTATGCCTGATCTATGATTGACTATAAAGCAATTTTTTTTCTTGTTTTTGAAAAAAGGTTTTATCTGCCGCACCTGCTCTTGGACTTCGCTGATGAGGTTTTCGTGCCAATCTTGTGAGCAACTGAAGAGCTGCGATTCATTGAGACGTGCGAAACGCAGGATGTGATGAGCACGGCAACTGGGCCGGCTGCCAGACAGCTCTGGGAATGACCTTCGATATTCAAGACCGTTCACTAAAGTAGCTAGTCGGCGAAGTGAAGGCACTTATGATTCTGGAGGAATGATACTGGCCATGGCTGCAGAGCTGACATCATCTCAGGCACGGATCTGAGATTCTGACAATGGTGTGGTGAAGTGGCTATCATTGGTGCTTGCCATACACAGCATGCACTAGGCCCGGGTTCAATTCCCGGCACCATTACATTTTAAAATCTTCCCTCAACTGGGAAAATTCATAGGGACCATATGGCAATGAGAACACGAACCAAGACCCTGGTGGAGGGCACATGCTCACCTATTTCGTCGTGCGCTCGGCGGAGCTCAGGCCGATCATGTTGCTGTCGATAACGACCGTCTTCTCCCAATAACCAGGTGTCTCTAGTTCCTGCCTCCCACTTCTGGAGTCTCGATAGGGGTGGCGAAACATTCGTAACTCGCCAGTCGCGTCGTACGCGAGCACTGTCCGATCCCGCGTTGTACATACTGCTCACACCCAACCCCAGTGCTTGGTAGCCCAACTGATATGGCGTACAGTTGAAGAGCGTAAGATGGCATGTGTAAGCCATACTTAATACCACAAGTGGAGCAGGGCACGAGCATGGTACTTGCCTCATTAAGAAGATCCCCGGACGTCCTCTCAAACTTGTCTACCGGCAACCGTCGTATCTGTCTCCTAGTTGTCTTGAGCGAGTATGACAAGACCTAGCTCTGAATACAGCACCTAACACAGTGAAGTCGCGGTGGCGGCGCGTCCGTGTCATCTGATCGCGCTCGAGAGATCACTGACTCACGTGTCATCCTTTCTCCACTCTTTTACGCGCAACCAGCGCGTTATTTGTCTCGATGGCAACTGCCGCTGTCCGTTCAGAGAACGGGCAAAGAGAATAAACAGGTCACGTGTCGATGTCGGACATGAGCGAGGCGACCCACGCGCTGCCTCACGCTCTTCCGCTCGCTCTGGCGAGGCAAAGCAGGGCGACCGCCGTCCTTCTCTTTCCTTGACCCCCAACTACCCCGATGCAAATCCAGATGTCATCTCACGCCCAGAAAGGTCGGTTGCCTTCCCTTCGAACTAATTAGCCCCTCGATGCATGCCCGCCGGCTCGCGGGCTGACGCCCATCCCACGCTCCCGCTCTCTCGCTCTCTCGCTCTCTCGCTCTCTCTTCCCCTCTTCCAATCCGACCGAGGAGCGTTGCTGACGTGTCGACGAGCCCCCTCTCTCTCTTTGGCTTGACCTCGCTTCGTCCTTTCTCGCCTTTCAGCCCCCGCCGCTCAGCCCGCCCGTCTCGATGCTTCCTCGACCGCCCAGGCGGCGGCCTCGTCGTTCCTGACCTACGTCAATGCCTCGCCAACGCCTTTCCACGCCGTCGCAACATCGTCCGCCCTCCTCACCTCGGCCGGATTCGAGAAGGTCTCCGAGACGGCTTCTTGGGAAAAGCTCGAGCCGGGCAAGGGCTACTTTTTCACGAGGAACCAGTCGGCCCTTTGTGCCTTCTACCTCCCTCCGGGCTTTGTCTCAGGCAACGGGTCAGAGCAGAGAGTTGACGGACAAGCACGCGCGCGCATCCCTGTCGCTGATGTTCCGTTCATTTCGCTCCCCTTGCCCTTTTCCAGAGCCGGCATGATCGCCACCCACGTCGACTCCTGCTGCCTCAAAGTCCGACCTGTCAGCAAGAAGGAGAAGGCCGGCTACCTTCAGGTCGCCTGCGAGCTTTACGGAGGAGTGCGTCTTCGATCTGTCGTTGTCACGGTCGTGTCGGCGAGCACAGGCGCTGATGTGCCTTGTTTTTTTTTTCTCAGGGCCTTTGGAGGACCTGGTACGACCGTATGTGCTGCTGCGTTACGCCCATATTCGATGAGACTCGCGCGTGTGTTTGCTGACTGCGGTGCTTCCCCTCCAGGCGACCTTTCTCTTGCTGGACGCGTCGTTGTTCAGACTGGAGACGACAAGTTTATCTCCAAACTCGTCAAGATTGACCGCCCGCTGCTTCGCATTCCCTCCCTTGGTGGGTTTCTTGCCTGTATTACTCAGCTGCATCGTTGACGCGCCGATTCGTCCATCAGCTCCCCACCTTGACCCCAACACCAACGTCAAGTTTGAATTCAACAAGGAAACTGTATGTTCCCATCTCGCGAGAGTGTACGAGGAGAAGCAGGTCTGACCCCCCTCTCCATCGTTACAGCAATTCTACCCCGTTCTCGGCCTCATCACCGAGCAGCTGAACTCGCCCGTGGCCACCTCTGACGAGGCCAACAAGAAGGAGAGCGCCGTCGGTGCCCCTGAGATGCAGGGCAAGCACCACTCTGGCATGATGCTTGCCCTTGCTGAGGAGCTCGGCTGCGCCGTTGACGACATCTACGACTTCGAACTGTGCGTCGCGCGTCGCGCGTCATGGTGATCGTGTTCGAGCCCCGCTGACTGCTTCGCCACTTAGCTGCCTCTATGACACCCAGCCGGCCTGTGTCGGCGGTCTCGCCAAAGAGCTCCTCTTCGCGCCCCGAATGGACAACCTCATGTCGTCCTACGCGGCAACCGAGGCCCTTATCCAGGCCTCCTCTTCGGACAACACGTCGCTCCCGACGACGGCTCAAGCGATCCTTCTCTTTGACAACGAGGAGGTCGGTTCCGTCTCCCACCACGGCGCCGAGTCCAACATGCTTCCGAACCTCATTGCCCGGCTCACTTCCGCCGGAATCGTTCGTGTCTATCCCGTGACTTCTGGGGGCTCGCAGAGACTAATGTCTTCTACACGGGATCTTATGTGAACACAGGGCAACAAGAAGGACGCCGCACCCGTCTCGCCGGAAGCGGCGCTCGCGAAGAGCTTCCTCATGTCGGCCGACATGTGGGTGCCATTCTGACTGAGCTTCTTCGTCTCTGAGTTCCTTGTCTCTAACACATTTCCTTATGGTTAACAGGGGTCACGGCCTCCACCCGAACTTCCTCGAGAAGCACCACGAGCTCCATCAGCCTCTCCTTGGCGGCGGACCCATCATCAAGACCAACGCGAACCAAAAGTTTGTCGCGCTCGTCCTGTCATCATTTGTTCTCCCTTTGTTGATGCGTTATGACCGCCCTTCAGGTACACCTCCAACGCCCAGACGACCTTCCTCCTCCGGCGGGCAGCCAAGATGTGAGAGCTTTTGCTCTTCCGTTGTCTCGTGACGACGAAGACACTAACGCGGATACTCACTCCTTTTTAGCGCTGGCGTTCCTCTTCAAGAGTTTGAGGTCCGGAACGACGTGAGTCGTCGCCCTTCTGCTGCCCAACTCTATCCACTATTCGAAGTCAGGCGCTGACATGTCACCTTTATTAAAGATGGGCTGCGGCTCGACCGTCGGCCCTCACCTCTCGACCAACGTCCGGACCGCCGACGTGTGCGTTCCCTCTTCTTCTCTCCCCCCCTCCCCCTCCCCCTCCCCCTCCTCCCCTTCCTTCCTTCTGACGCACAGCCTCGTGCCCCCTCCCTTCGAACCCGCAGCGGCATGGCCCAGCTCTCGATGCACTCGATCCGTGAGACGGCCGCTGTCAAGGACGTCCCGCTCTACGTGGCGTTCATGCGGGCATTCCTTGGGAGCTTCGGGAAGCTCGACCTTGAGCTGACGGTCGACTGAGGGGTTCGTTGCCTACCCATGCGAGATGCAACGCTCATCTTTCTCCGAGTGATCGCAAGCCCCCCTTCGTCTCGGCTTGTCATCGCGCCGTCGTCCTCTCCTGACCCCGCTCGTCCGAATGGATTCGCGATCTTGCCACCCGTGAGGACACCTCTCATGGAGTGCTGGCTTAGCGTGTGAACGAAATAGAGAGAGAGAGAGAGATGGCCGGCCCCTCCAAGAAAAGAACAGAATCGTAAGACAGGGCAGATGGGAGGACCCGGTCCTTCGGGCCGGCTGATGTTGGAACGTTCGGACGTGTCTGAGACCTAATTAATGAGGAGGGCGGACCGGAAGGCCGGATCCATCGGATCGGTGACTTTCGCACGGAGGTCATGCATCATTTAGGACTAGGGGACGTAGGGGCGGGAGATAGCGCAGATGGATTGAGAGGGAGGAAGAGCCAGGGCAGGACGGAGATAGAGCAAGAGAGAGAGAGAGAGAGGAGAGAGAGAGAGAGGAGAGAGAGAGAGAGGAGAGAGAGAGAGAGGAGAGAGAGAGAGAAAGATGAACTGCCAGGCGCGCTCCGACCTCTTATCTGAGTACGGGGTTAGAACGAGCTGAGAGATCGCAGGCTCAACTCCCCTCCCCGCCGACACGAGAGGATGAGACCGTCGACGACATTGACGTGCTCTCAACAAGATAACGGGTGATGATCGTGCGTGCGTGCGTGCGGGTGCGGTTATGTTTGCTTCCGCCATCATCACGGCGGGTCGAACCGGAAGAGGAAGGACGGGCCCAACGAAGCACAGCACAGCACAGCACAGGGCAGGGCAGGAGGGGGACGGCCGCCAGAAGAGAAAAAGACCGAGGAGAGAGAGAGGAGGGGAGCGGAGATTGCGGGGAGTGCGGGCCAAGGCGGGGAGGTGGAGGAAGGGGAGAGGAGGAGACGGTCAGTCAGCCAGCGGGGAGGGATGGAGGCAGGGGAGGGTGGGGAGAAAGGGATTGTGGTGTCTAAGAGAGCCGAGCGGATGGGCAAGCGCGATGCCTCGGGGGGACGGGTTGGCACGACGACCAGGCTGGCTCTGGTGTTGTGAAAGCCTCGAGGTGGAGCCGAGGTGGTGCCGACGAAGACGCGCAGCGGATATTGGCGGGCGGGCACTCGGCCAGTCGGGCCGGAGCACGCTGGAACGAGGGCAGACGTGGGCAGACGTGGGCCTGAGGCGGGCAGCGTCGGCCCCGGGCGGGCGGGGAAGCACGGGCAGGACTGGGCTGCTTGCGCGTTCGCACGCGCACGAGGCTGAGACGGAGCAGCGACAAGACCCGCCAGCCGTTGGCGGCCATCCACCTCTCCTCGCCAGCCACCCACACCCACCCATCTGTCTCGCTCTCGCCTCCCGCCTCTCGCCGTCCTCTCCTCCAGCCGTCCATTGAGCCAGACACCGAGCCAGCCCGCCAGCAGCACTCTCCGCCAGCGCCCACTCCACCCCTTCCTCCCAAATGTCGTCGATCGACTTTGACGACCTTTGCGCGACGCTCAAGGGCTCGGGCTCCATCGGGCAAGAGGCCATGGATCTCAAGGCGCTTCACGTGAGTCCCCAGCGTTCTTTCGACAGGGAGGGTGTGTGTGTGTGTGTGTGTGTGCAGGACGAGGCAGGGAGGCAGGGCGGTGGGAGAGCGCGCGGCGTGCGCCGGGCCGGCCTTCGAGTGTGGAGACGGCCCGCCTGCCGACGGGGAGTGTTGGCTCCTGGTGGCATCGATGTGGGCGGGCCATATGGGCGGGTTGAGGCGGCAGAGGACGGGTGAGGCGAGGGTAGTGCAACCGGGAAGTCGGACGAAGTCTGTCGGCGATTCCTGCCTTGTCCATCCTACGAAGGCGAGGAAGGCACGATTTCCAAGGGACGCCAGGTCCAGGTCACCGGGGGGAGAACCTGAGCGTGTGGGGCCAGAGGGGGGGCTTATCGTCGTTGCAGATCGGTTCGCTCTCTTGCCTTGGCTGCTCGCCTACCTGCTGTTGCAGGGGCGGAGAAGAAGAGTGCTAGAGGGAGAGATGTCGGGCTCCGAGCTCTCCCTCGCTTAGCATGGGTCGCTGGCCCAGCCCTGCTCTCCCCGGGCCTCCCCTTCGATGGACCCGCCGACTCGTCAGCGGCCGTCCCATCCTCTCCACCCCCCTCCCCCCTCCTCCGGCCTGTGGATGAGAGTGGGACGGGACGTCGTCATCGTTGTGGGACCGCTCCGCCCGCCGACAGAGACGCTGCTTATCGCCAATGCTGACTGGGCTCCGCCCTCCTGGTGCTTCCTCAGGCCCACCTCTCCCAGACTCTCTTCCTCCCGCCAGCGGCATCGCCCGCCGGCCAGCCGACTCCCGCGTCATCCTACTTCAACGCCCCTCCGGCGCCGCCGTCGTCGCTCACCATGTCCTCGGCGTCGTTTTCCAACACCAACGGCGGGCCCCATCCCTCGCCCGGCCAGGCCGGCAGCTGGATGAACCGCGCCTTTGACCAGCCCTCGGGCGGTCGAGGGCCCATACCCGAGCGTGGCTTCGGCGGTGCAACAGGCTCCTCTTTCGCCAGCAACAACGGCAGTCATTATCATCCCGGCGCCTCCTCCACCTCTTCCTCCACCTCGGGCTCGTACTCGGCCTTCCTCCCGCCGCCTGCCCCCGCACCGACGCCAGCGTCGCAGACGCCCCTACCAGACTTGTCTGCCCGGCAAACGCGAAGCCAGACGCGCGCCTCCGCCGCACAGCAGCAGCAGCTCCAGCACAACGGCAGCGACGGACTCGTCGGGGTAGGGTCCCCGACGTCGATCCAGCAGGGCGGCTGGGGCACAACCATGACGGCTAGCGGGCAGACGAACGGCCGGGGTCAGTGGGCGCCACCGCCGTCGAGAAGCACGAGTGTTGTCCGTGGAGGGTCGTCGTTCGGCGGTGGCGGTGGCGGTGGGGATTTCGAGATGGGTGATTGAAGAGTGGTAATGCCGTCTCGATCCTTGCTTGCTTACTTCGTCGCTCTGGTTTGTGAGTTGGTTTTTGTCTTACTTCACCTCCTCGCACAGTGTGCAGCGTTCCTGATGAACCGATCCATACGCAGTCTACTCTCGCCTGTCCGCTCCTACATTCTTCGCTGCCATGACACTTCACTCTCTTTCTCTCCCTCTCTCTCTCTCTCTCCCTCTCTCTCTCTCTCTTCATACTCCCTAGACAACTTCTCTCTTTTCCGTTCTTTCACAGCATCTGCCTCCCCCCCCCTTCTTTCCACACACCACTCTCTCGCCTGCCTTTATAGAGACTCTCTCACGTCATTTCCTTTTGTTTTACTCTCTCTTCTATGGGTTCTTATCATTACATGACCTCTCACCTTGCATTTGCCTTATTACGCTTTCTCCTACCCCCCCCCCCCACTCTCTCATCCTTTTCATTTTTTGTCTTTGTTTTTGTGGTTTTGTTTTTGTTTGACTTTTTTTTGTCTCTCCCTTCTTCGATGGTTTTCACCATTCTCTCTATTCGATCTCCACTCGCTCTCGTATGCTTTGACATCTGCTGTTGCCTCACAAACAGAACTGGAAGCGGTTAGACGGAAGGCAAGCGACACGAGAGACACGCGTCGTCGGCTGGCCCCGTCTCGCGCACGACCCTTCTCACCGGTCCAAAAGTTCGAACCGAGGACAACTGGGCAATCCTCCCTCTTTGACCACCACCAGCTACTCCTTGTTTTCGTCGTCACCATGAAACTCGACGCCTCGGACCTGCGGTTCCTCACTGCCGATGAGTTTCGCATCCTCACTGCCGTGCGTGTCGTTCTTGCCTGGGTCTCTTTCTCACCCGCTGAGCTGAGCGCACACCCACACGCGTCTCTTACTCTTTCTCTCTTACAGACGGAAATGGGCTCCAAGAACCACGAAGTCGTCCCTGCCTCGCTGATCGCTCAGATCTCGGGGATCCGATCCGGTGGGGGCAACAAGCTCATGGGCCAGCTGGCCAGGAGGAACCTCATTGCGCGCGTTCAGAATGTCAAGTGTGGGTCTTCGCGCTGGCTCTCCCTCTGCACCTCCTTCGTCGTCGACTGACTCAGCGTGCTCTTCCTATAGACGACGGCTACAGGCTTACTTACGGAGGATATGACTTTCTCGCCATCAAGGCCATGACGAAGCGCGACTCGCTCGCCTCTGTCGGCTCCCAGATCGGCGTCGGCAAGGAGTCGGACATCTACATCGTTGCGGATGGGGAGGGCGCCAACATGTGTCTCAAGATCCACAGGTGCGTCCGAAACGTTACGAGAAGGTGCCCTAGCTTGGACTGACGCGCGTGCTTCGGACGCGTCGTCGTGCTTCATCAGGCTCGGACGGATCTCCTTCCGTGCCATCAAGGAGAAGCGTGACTATATGGGCAAGCGCAAGTCCGCCAGCTGGATGTACATGTCACGTCTGGCGGCCCAGAAGGAGTGGGCGTTCCTTCGGGTAAGTCATTGATCGTGCTGTTGGGTGACACTGTGCTAGAGCTCACTCGTCTCGTCTGCAGGTCCTCTTCGCCAATGGCTTCCCCGTCCCCACCCCCATCGACCAGTCCCGCCACTGCATCCTTATGTCCCTCCAAGACGCCGTCCCTATGCGGCAGATCTCGGAACACCCCAACGTCGGCAGGCTCTACTCACAGCTGATGGACCTCCTCGTTCGGTTCGCCCGAGCGGGCCTCATCCATGGTGACTTCAACGAGTTCAACATTCTTATCCGGAGGGAGGACGGCGAGCCCGTCGTCATCGACTTCCCGCAGATGGTCTCGACGCGGCATCTCGACGCCGAGTGGTGGGTCTCTTGTCCTGCGCTCTCCCACGTTCTACCGATCCTGAGTCTGAACGCTTCCCCTCTGCTAGGTTTTTCAACCGCGACGTCGCCTGCATCCGCACCTTCTTCCGCCGCCGCTTTCGTTACGAATCAAAGCTCTACCCTCGGTTCGCCGCCGCGCTCCAGGACGAGTCGCACCCTCGGCTCCGACTCGATGCCGAGGTTGAAGCGAGCGGGTTCGGCAAACACGAGGAGAAGACGCTCGAGGCGTACACGGCTGGACTGAGGGAGAGTGGGGAGCTCGACGGCGATGAGGAGAACAGTGACGAAGAGGAGGACGACAGCGAGGAGTACGAAGAGGAGGGCGACGAAAGCGAGAACGAGGAGGATGGCGAGACGCGCGCTGAAGAAGTTGAGCGGCTCGCTCGTGAAGCTGCTGAGGAGGACGCTGCTGCAGCTGGTTCCTCCTCTCCGAAGCTCCCACCTCGACTCGTCCCCGCCGATTCGAGGATGGCCGAGTACCTCTCCCGACTCTCGCTCGCCAACACGGACGTCGACGAGCTCGCTCCGGCCCCGGCCGCACAGACGATCGCTGGAGGCAGAGGAGGAGGTTACTCGACGTCTCCGCCGAGAAGCGTCGTTGATCTGCCTCCATCTTCATGCGCTCCCACTCCTTCTTCCTCTTCCTCCTCCGCGCCACCACCAAACAGCTCCGCCCCCGGCGGCGTCTCCTTCTCCTTCACCTCACCTCTCCCCTCCACCCATCCCTCCCCTCCTTCCCCGACAGCCTCTGTCACCCCCTCCGTCATGTCTTCCCGCCCCAACGCCCGTCAAGACCGCACCGAGTCGGACCTCGTCCGCACCCAGATCGCGGGCGACCTCGTCCGTGAGCGCGCTCGAACGGAGGCGAGACATCACGCCAAGGCGAGTGTCAACAAGGCGGGAAATGCGAAGGGAAGCAAGCGGAAGGTGAGTTAGCCCTGGTCCCCCGGCCCGGGGGTTGGAGGGGAGCGATGGTTGTGTGTTTCGTTACTGATGTCTCTTTTCTTCTTGCAGAACGAGACGAGTGCACGGCTGATGAAGGCAGAGCGGTCTGGCAAGGGTGGCGACGGCTGGTGATACATGGATGGCATGGCACTCTGTTGACAAGATGGAGACTTAAGACATCCACAAAACTACATCAAGAAGGCAGGCAAGCGATACATTATCAAGGACTCAGAAAATGACTAAGTGATATTAATGGGCAAGAGGCGCGCGCGACATGGCGGTAGCGAGACTAGCTTAGATGACCTTGTGGTCCGGAGAGCCCTCGAGCTCACGGCGGTGGACGTACTTGCCGTCATCTATGATAGCGGTTTATCTGAGGTCAGTTTTGCTTTGGAATTATGAGAGTGGAGATGGAGGGATGGCACGTCACGCACGGAAGACAAGGCCGTGAGGGCCGTCCGTCGAGACGCGCTCGACATCCTTTGCGTCAGGAACCTTCTTGTCAAGGCTGGCCTTGGGGTCGAGCCCTAAGCGATAGAGATCTGTCAGTGAATGATTCCCGATGCAGGTGGTGTTAAGACGACCCACCTCCAATCTGGACGTCTTGCTCCCTCCTGGGGTCGGCGATCTTACCATGGCGCTCGGAGCCAGTGGTGTTGTAGGGCTCGTTTGTGCGGAACTCGCCTCGAGAGTCGCCACCAAGAGCACTAGCTCCAGCTAGACCAGCACCAACACCGGCAGCTCCAGATGCGCCAGTGGTGGCGAGGCGGCTGTGATCAGCACCAACTGAGGGCGAGGTTGAGTCGAAGCCGCCGATGCCGGTACCAGTGGAGCCAGAATAGACGCCGCCGGTGCCAGCTGAGCCGGGGAGCCCGCCGGGAGCACCAGAGAGGCCCTTGGAGCCGCTGTCGAGAGTTGAGCTAGTAGTGGTGTTTGCGTGGTGGTGGCCGGCGGCAAGACCAGCGGCCGCCCCGGCTCCTCCGAGGCCAGCAGCCGCAGCTCCTGCACCGAGATGGGAACCAGATCCGGTGGTGGTGCCGGTGCGGGAGGCGTCGCGGTCGCCGGAGGTGGAGAGCTCGTGGAAGTCAGACTTGAGACCGCCAGTCGAGGTGGAACCGCCCTGACCGTACGATGAGGGGGAGGAGGTCGAGTCGAGGCCACCGGAGCGGGTCGGGTCGTGGTGACCGTGAGCTCCGTGGTGGGATCCAGCGACAGCAGCAGCACCACCACCAAGAGCTCCAGCTCCAGCTCCAAGGCCAGAGGAGCCGCGTTGTGAGGTCTCCGTAGTGGGGTCAAAGCCATGGCTGCCAGTAGTACGGGATGAGTCGAGACCGCCAGACGAGATGCCGTGATGCGAGGACGGCTCAATACCGCCGGCGGAAGATCCGCTCTTGAGACCGCTGTGGGAGGCCATGGTGGCCTACGATGAAGAGTAACGAATCAATCAGCAGAGAACGACAGAAGTAGGGAATGAGCAGGTGCTCACGTCCGAAGGGCGGTGGTGGTCCCCGGCCTCGGAGGCAACGAATCCACCGGTGGTGACTGAAGAAACGGGGGAGGCGACAATCAGTCAATAGTACCACTGAGATGAGCCCGATCAATGCTCACCTCCAGCTCCAAGGGTCTCGAGGATGTCCTTAGCCTTCTGGCCGACTGAGGTTTGGTTCGAAGATTGGACGCCGGTGGTGTTCGAGCCGTGCTGGCCGCTAAACGCACCACCGGAGGTGCTGGTGAGGCCGGTCGAGGTGTTCGAGCTTTGGTTGAAAGCTTTTAAAAAGAGAAAAAAAAAAAAAAAAAAAAGGCAGGGAAATGGTCAATCACCAGTCCATCTCACTCGTCTGCCCAGAACGACTCACCAGCGTTGTCGCCCGAGATGGGCCTCGTCTCGCGACTCTGGATGGTCGCGGTGCCGTACTGAGACTGGGAGTTATCGGCGGTGCCATAGTTGTTGCCCGAGACGTCCGTCTGAGCTCCGGTGCGACCTGTGTTGCTGCTGAGGTGGGCGTGAGGTTCAGGGTCGCCGTGCAGGATGTCCTGGTAGCCCGAGGGCGGGTTGACCTGCTCGTACGGGTGGGTGAAGGGGGCGTCAAAGGAGTTGGAGTTGGAAGACATGGTTGAAGGGTAGAGAAGAGGGAGTTGTGTGTGGTGGGAAGTGGGAGGTGTTGAAAGAAAAGGAAAGAAGAGGGAAGAAGCCGCTAGCGTACTGATCGATCTCGTCTTCTCGCGCGGTTGGTCCGGTGACGAATGCACATGACGTCAATCGGACTTTGCTCCTTGAACCATGACGGCCTCGGCCTCTTTTTGTCTTCTTCTGTTGACGCATCCCCGTGATCTCACCGTCACCATCCGCAGGCGTTCTTCAACGTCTCCCTTTTAGCAGCGCTGCTAGGGGAGTAGCAAGTGTGGGGAAGAGCAGACAACGTTGGTGGGGCAGATATCCGCCCTGTTGATTGTCTGCTCTAGGCCCTTGAGACTCTGTGCAGGAACGCATGAATTGCTTGATGCCAGCCAACAGCAGACTTGACTGCAACTCAAGATAGGAACTTAGTTCATTGTGCAGCGATCAAAGCAAACGTGAGGCAGAGGGCTGGGTCGTCAGGAGGATGCGCGCGTCCCAACCTCACGAGTCACGGCTGTGGAGCTTGATCCTCGTTATCTTCATTCACCAAAAATCATACATAGACTGGAGAGCACGTACGATATGATAGTTCACTGAGGAAAAAGGCAAGAACAAAAAGGAGACACAAGACTGCGAGAGAGAACGGGAGGACGCGCGCAATTGCAAGGAGACGGGGAGAAATGGTGAGAAATTAGAAAGACATCTTACATTCCTTTCACCAGATATATCGTCTCACTCCTGCTAGGATTAGAAAAATAGTCAGATGGAGCCCACGAAAGCTCTGATCGGATACCCGCTTCCTGAGCTTCAACCAGGTGTGATTATATCGCGACCAGGTATCGCACGTAACAAACAAAGCGCGAGTTCTAGGACCACAGGTGATGTATAGTAAGAGGCCGCCATTCGTGGATGCAGAAGGATATTGAGCTTTAGCGAACACTCATAACGATGTTGACTCATTCCGTTAGATCGACCTCCATTGCCTCGAAGAACAACGGGCGTGTGGCTGATTTGAGCGATGTACCTAGAGCTGGCTGTGGAGGGCGCGAGTGAGTATACTTTTGCAATTCCCTGCGGCCCATAATGCTAGTTTGCGAATCCTCCCAACCATCTGTATGCCGAGGAAACGTTGAATGTTCTGCCACCATTCACACTTAAGACGTCAAAGACAATTTTGGTACGAAAAGGTGCCCCGAGAGAAAAAACCTAGCGTCACGTCAGAGTTATGTCGGAGCTTGATCTGAGCTAGTCAGAAGATGCCCTGATGCTAACTTGGGTGCCCTTTTGATGCAAGGGAGGGGAGGTGTGCACTCGAGGGGAATTGCATAGTCCATCAAGACGAAAGACCTATCGCTGTTCGAGACGGCGAGTTCGCTGCCGAAGACTTTGCCGACTGGCCATGCTCTTAAGCAGAAGCCGAAGGAACGTTGAACAGAAGAGCCACGCCATCGGCCATGCGATTCAGAAGCACGATTCAAGTCTCTATCACTGAAACTTGGAGTTATGATGAAACCCGCTGCTGAGGCTCAAAATGGTGATGGTTATGGATTGCCAGACTGTCGAGAGAGAGATAGACGACCGTAGCTACAACTATCAACGGTTTAGCGTTCTCATGGCAGCCTCAAGGATCTCGATTGGTGACGAGAAATGATTATGAGAGCTGGGAAAGACTTTGGGGGCTGGCGAAAGTTCCCATCACAAGGTAGATGCAATCCTTGGCCGCTTAATAGCAGATGAAAGTGGGACCGGCGGAGACTGAGAAAGAGGCAGAGTCTGAAGCAAGCAGATCGGGGAGACACGAGCGAGCGTTCAGATCGTCAGCTAGCCTCTTATATTATCCGAGCTGTTAGTAATTTCACGTCCGTCCGTGCCAGTGATCGCGGAAATGAGTTCGTTCTCCATGTACCTCCAAATCAAACGATTGGATCGGTTTTAACAGGCTGACTTCCAGCGTAGGCACCATGGACCCTGGTCGTATGGCCAACGGCAGAGATGTACATGCATTTGGGGTTCGGGTCAGCCTGGGTCCACTACTGACGAGGATGGTTATTATACTCTCACTTTTAGTGTGAACCTGCGGGGTCGACTCCAAGTGCCGAGCTAGTTGCCACGCGCCACCTTTCGTCCTGTCCAGTTCCCTTCAGCTGCACCCATGCCGTGCTGTCAACGCTCCCTTCTGCGCTTGCCTCTTGGTCGTCTCACGAGGCGAGCCTTCAGCGACTCAAGGATTCAGGCTCTTGGCGGTCTCTCATCACTCTGTCAAGAACAACCGCGAGACAAACCAGTGTCCGAATGGTCTCCTGGACAGTCTCCATAGTGCAAGGAAGACCCGGCTATCTCGCTGACCATTTCACTTCTCTCGCGAGCGTTCTGCCGGGCGAGAACAGTGTTCTGGCACTTAAGGAGCCCGCGACGCGACTCATCAACCCCTTCGGTCGCCCATCTCGAGCGGGCTCCGTGCAAGGCCCAGCGAGCATAGTAAGCCAGGCGAGCGAACTACAGCTTCGTGAGATCATGAATCATTCGTTGGTCGAGTGTCCGTTGGGCGTGGGGGTATGGAATGAAAGGGAAGGAGGAGGCGACCAAGGGGGAAGGACGAGCGAGGACGCGCGGTGTCGCTGACCGGAGGTGAGCGAGGGGACGCGCCGGGATCGCGGCGGCCCTCTTTTCTTTGGGAGGGTTGGCGAGGAGAATTAGGTGGGAAGAGTAGCTGGAGATGGGGTTGCGCAGATGGTAGCTGCAAAACAGGATCTACGATGGCGATGGGCGAGGTAGAGAATGGGAGGAGTGTGCGAGGCGAAAGGGCGGACGAGAGGAAGACGGGGGCAAGTCGTCAACGACGGGCTGTATGCTTATGAGCTAGAAATAACCACAAATGCTGTCAGAGTAAGAACAAAGAGCTTCTCTCGTAAGGAAGCAGACGTACAGCAGTGCGGCCGTCCTCCGGCCAAGTGCCTCCCTCCTTCCTCCCTTCCGAGTGAGAGCCACTCAGAGCCGGATTTGAGGATGAGCTGCCGCCTGGACCTGGCGTAGCGATGTAAAAGGTTAGCGAAAGGTTGTAAAACCGAACGAATGTAGGGGGGGGATCATACAAAGCAGGCGAAGACGAAGTTCCCGATGAAGTATAGAATGGGGAGACCGACGACGAGGAGGATGAGGCTCAGGAGGCTGTTTCGCAATCCCATATTCAGCTTTGTCAGCAAGCGAGAGAGTTACTGGATGGAGCGAGGCTGACTTGTAGAAGATAGACGGCATGGCGGGCTGGTGGTGGTTGAGAGGGAGCCTGAGAGGTAAGGCCGAGCAGCGCCGGCGTCCTCGCCGTTCTCGACCGCGGCCCGAGAAAGCGGCAGCAGGCTTTCTCCCTGATCGTGGTTGTCTCTTCTTATCGTCAGACACATTTTGCAATGCACATCAATCATACAGGTGAGTACTACAGGAAAAAAATAAAACAAAAAGAAACACAGCTTGGCGCCCCCATTCGCGCGCGCCGGCATACAGAAGGCGACTACAGACCTCCGCCTGGGCCCGACTCCTATTGCAGAGGTTCGCGGCTCTCGCCCAAACGATTGAGGTGAATATAGACGTCAGTACCGTAGCCCTCCATACTGATGAGCCTAAGGTCACCACCGAAGAAGCGGGCATACTGAGGCAGGCAAGTGCGATCAGCAAGCATCTTACATCGAAAGACCAAGGCAGCGACGACTCACAAGACGCGAGAGCGGGAGACCGTAGCCGAAGCCGGCCATGGGCGCCGTGAAGTCACTCGTCTGAGGCTCAGCCTCCATGGCGTTGCTTTCCATCGTCGTGTACCTGAGGGATGTAGAAAAGCCCTCAGTCCGCGTGAGCTCCTTCACTCCATCTCGTCGATCCCAAGGGCACTCACATGTAGGTCCAGATGAGCGGGATCGCGCTCCTCGGGATCCCTCCACCCTCGTCCGAGATCTTGATTGTGATATCCTCATTGCCCTGGACGACGACCACTTTGACAGGCGGAAACTCGCCTTCGTAATCGGCCCCGCCGTAGCGTTCGACGACAGCGCGGAGCGAGTTCTTCAGAAGTTCAAAGATGATGTGCGCTAGGTGTCCCGGAACATAGGGAAAGTTAAGATCCTTGTCGCAGACGAGGTGAATCGGGGGAGCCTTGAAGAGCGCGTAGTGCTCCGAGCAGACGAACGTCGCGTTGTCGATGGACTCCATGCAGATGTCGTGGACGTTCTGGAGGGGAAGAGGTCTTCATCAGCGCTTTGAAACTGACAGGCAGGCAGCGAATGGGTTACGCACCGTCTCCTTGCAGATGATGCCGACGTATTCGGGTGAGACAGGGAGAGTGTTGAGAGCGATATCTGGGGTCGTAAGCAGCTTGTCAGCCTACGTGTTAGTTAATTAGTGGGTGAATGAGCACGCACGCTGGCCGATGAGGAAGCGAATGCCGATACGGCTCATGTGGAATCGATCGAGGAACTGCTGAATGCTTAGCCCGATGCGCGCCGACTTTTGGGTTTTCTTCCACTCGAGAATCCCCTGGCTGCGAGTGTATGTCAGAATTAGCCGTCCGTCTTAACACCGCCCGAGACGACAGACACTTACGCGACGGTCATGACGGTTGGGTCATGCCGGTGCTTGATCTTCTGGAGACACTTCGTAAAGCGGGCATTGTAATCAAGGACCTCTGGTGGCCAGACGACGTCCCTCGTCGAGGCATAGTATCTGTCAGACAGATGTATGCACAGCAAAAGGGTCAGCGAACGAACACGGGTCAAGCTGCACCGAGCGACCGGCGACTGACAGCCGTTTCTCGAGGGGGATCCGGCTCCGCATCTTTGCCGGCTTGCCGAGGCCTCCGTAGTAGTGCTCTTTCAATGATGGGTTCTCAGTCGACTCGGGGAGGGGTCTGAGAAGGCAGAAAGTATCAGCATTTGACGCACGAGATGCGCTAGGACGGTCGACGACGGCAGCGACCATTTGTTGAATATGAGAAAGAAGGCAGGTAGCACGCACGTCGCAGCCTTCTCGCGAAGGGCCTCCTGAATCTCTAGCGGGAGATCGGGCTTGGGAAACTCGACGAGCTCCTGCAGAGCACACGGATCGGGATGAGGGAGGCGAGTCAGTTGAGTTAGTCCTGATTTCGGACGAGAGGCCCGGTCTGAAAGTCGTTGAGTTGCCGCCCGCCTTCCTCCCGCGCCCGCTCGCCTGGCGGCCCGCCATCGCTCATAGAGAAGAGAGGAGAGCAGAGGAGACGGGCGACGAATTCTACTTGGCTGAGCGATTGAGAAGCTGGGAGCGAAGGGTGGGGGGGGGAGGGGGAATGGCCCGGAAATGGCGATCTCGTTGACCGTTCGCGGTGCTGAGAACGAAGGGAAGGAGGGAGGAGAGAGAGTTGAACTGACCTCGAAACTCTGGGCGTACCACTCCTTAACGCGCTTGATGCTCGGCATCTCGTTGAGCTGCTCCGGCAGCTCGTCAAGCTCCTTGACCCGATGGGCGAGCCGGACGGGGAGCTCCTCGGCGAGGAACTGGGAGGCCTTAAGGAGCGTTCCTTGGCTTGGGTTTTGGCCGAAGCGGACCATCTGCTGGAGGGAGACGCCGGTCTGGGCGAATTCGGCGAAGTGATAGATCTTTTGGAGGAAGGGGAGGGGGGAGAGGGGAGCAGCAGAGCGGTGTCAGATTGGGCCCGACGACGAAGACCCACCGAGTCATGCGGACCTTGTCCCATGTCGCGGTAGGGATCCTGTAGCTCATCGCGGCTGGGGGAGGGGCAGGCGGGTGCGCGATGCAAGCGGACGGGGGCGGACTGCAAAGACAAAGAGAACGGGGAAGCGTGGGCTGGCTGGCAGACTCGAGTCGCAGGTGGTGGTGGTTAATCGGGAGAAAGAGAGCGAACCGGTTGAGAAGGCGCGTGATGGGAGAGGCCGTTGCCGTTGCCGGTTCTCTGCAGGGCGGGTGCCCGTGACGTCTCACTCTTCGTCTCTCTTCGGCCTCTGAATTGCGGGAGAGCACGGAGGCCCCCCCTGACAACGAGTCATCTTCTGTTCTCTCACTCAGTTCCTTTGTCATTTGGAGATTCCCTGCTCACGCGAGCCAGCCAGGTCGGGAGACCGGGAGAGAGCGGACCGTGGACGGCAGCGGCCCTTCTCGCGCGCGGACATTAAGACTCAACGTCCGTTCCGTTCTCCGTGTGTTCCTGATGTGTTATCATGGAAGCGTGTGCTCACTCCATTCATACCCTCAGCCCGCCGACCTCGAGCCCTTCATTGCCCTCGCCAAAAACGTCCCTCACGCTGCCGGCTCCGCCGCCCCTCTCCCGCCAGAGCACGCGCCACTCGCTCTTGAGCGCCTGGACTTCCTCGTCGAGCCAAGCGACCTGACCCGCCTGACGCTGGAGGAGGAGCTGGTGTGTTTGCAGGGTCTGCGAGAGCGTCTGCGGCGTCGCCGTCGACGAGCCGTGCAGGGAGGTGGCGCCGGAGGAGGCATAGGAGGGAGGGAGAAGGGAGGTGAGATGGTGGTGGAGTTGCTAGGGGGGGAGGGAGGAAGGTAACAAAATTTCAGCTCAGACGGAAGACGGATTGAAAGAACCATCTTAAGAGGGGACTGACGTCCATGCCGCGCTGATACGTCTGGACACGCTGCTCCATCGAGTCAGTGAGCTGGGTGAAGTACTCGAGCGGGAACTTGGCCTGGCCACGAAGGCTTTGCCGACCCTGGGGCGTCTGTGAACGGGATGAAGATGGTCAAGTCAAATACCGGGGACAAGAGCGTACGTACGACGATTAGTCGACGTACCTTGGACGCGTCCATGATGCGCGCGCCGCGAACGGCGTCCTCCCCGTCCTTCGTCAAGTGTGACCGGAGCTCCTCGATCGAGCGTGCCGAAGAGGCAAGGTGGTTCGTGAGAGCGGTGGTCTCCTGTAAATACCAGCGAGACGCGCGTCACTCGTCGCGTCGAAGAAGTCTCGATTAGGGCGAGCCCGTTCCATCGACTCACAGCAAGCAACCTCTTTAGGAGCCGCGAAGTCTGAGGTATCGATGGCGACGGGTCGGAATAGGACGAAGCAGACGAGGATGACGAGGCGGCAGCCGAGAGAGGGTGCTGGGAGAGCGAGCCGGAGAGCGTGACCTGCTGCTGGATATACGCGCTGCCATACGGAATAAGTGAGAGCTAGATGAGTGACAGCACAAGCCAGTCAGTCAGCCGAGAGAACACGTACTCGATGCCCTCGACGACCTTCTGGGCGGCCTCGGGCAGATCGGAGAACTTCGTCTTGCCACTTATGCCGCCGGGTTGCTGCTGTTGGGATTGTTGTTGGCTTTGTTGCTGTTGCTGTTGGAATTGTTGCTGAGGCTGGCCAAATAGCCCACCCGCCGAGGCTGCCGGCTGCTGCTGTTGATTCGAGGCGCCTCCAAAGAGGCCACCTCCACCGGTCGCCGTCGCCTGTCCGAACGCGGGTTGCTGCTGCTGTTGAGGCTGGCCGAAGAGACCTCCCGACGTCGCAGGCTGCTGCTGCTGCTGAGGCTGGCCAAACAATCCCCCCGACGTCGCAGGCTGCTGTTGCTGCTGAGGCTGGCCGAATCCTCCTCCACCGCTGAAGAGGGATGACCCACCAGTCGCGGTCGGCTGCTGGGTCGTCGACGAGCTCCTGAAGAGCCCGCCGCCGCCGGTTGCAAGAGGCGTCGACGTGCTCACAGCGGGAGCACCGAACAAGGACGTCTTGGGAGCGGCCGAGGCGGCTGGCGTGCCAAAAGAGAAGGTGGGGGCCGTGCTTGAGGCCGGGGCGGCCTGTCAAGGTGCACGAGAGTCCAGTTCAAGAAGGCGAGTCAGCGACCGGGTCATCCTGGAGCGCATTCCCACACAACCGGGGTTCACAGCTGGGGTTCCGAAGGAAAAGGCCATCTGCAGCGAAACTGATTCGTAGTCGGGTGAAGGCGGATGAGCGGACGGTTGTGTCGGTGTAGGAAGGAAGATGGCCGAGACGCGTTTGTTTGCTCATGCTTGACGCCTAGCCGCTGTTGTCAAGGTGAGTCGACCTTCGTCCTGTCACCCTTCCTTGACGTTCATTTTTGAAAGAGAGATTGTGAGCTGCAGAGATTCTGTCCAAAATGGAGCTTGTAAGTGCAAGTGCACGCAGCGAAGACGTTCAGAAGCAAAGGGATCATTTATGGAGATTATGGTGGCAACAAGGGGAAAAGGGGGGCAAGGGGATATTCTAAGCGAGTGTGTATGATGATATGAAAGGATGATAGAACTAAGGGATGATCAAAATGATGGGCCACTCTACAACACGCCCGCCGACGAGAGGTGCTGGACCGTGAGCATGCTGGGGGAAACGAATGTCGTGTCAGCGTAGGGTCAACGGGGAGGAGTTGCCTAGACGCACTCAGTGACGGCCTTCATGGTGAACTCCATGACGGAGATGTCTACAGCGGTAGTAAAGTGGGAGTAGACTTCGCGGTTGACTGCGCATGGGTGTAGTCAGTGAGAGTCGGACGCGGGTCGGTGTTCGAACAAGAACTTACGCGTCGCTGCCGTCGAGAAGGGCAAGTCATCCGAGCCCAATTGATTGTCCCTGTAGAGTCGAACGAGCTTTCTGTGGAGAGAGAGCGAGGAAACAGCTGGAACATGAGCGAGCCGCTTGAGCACTTCTCGACCGCTGTCCATCTACCCACCGCTGGAAGAAGCGCTTGCCCGCCTCGACGTCGTCGTCCGGGCCGTCGTAGTCCTCGAAGTAGTCGCGAATGGGCGATGTCGGAAGCTTCTCGATGAAGAGATCGAGCTTGTTGAGGAAGAGAACGAGGTGGGCGCGCTTGAAGTACGTCGAGTTGGAGATGGATTCGAAGAGCATGAGAGATTCTTTCAAGGAGAGAAGTGTCAGCGGGTCTTCTGCAACAAAGCATGTCCGACAACTTGGGCGGACCTCTCATCTGGTTCTGTTTGAGGAGCAATATGATCAGCAGGAGTGATAGGGCGTTGTCGGCGGAAGGAGGTGACGAACTGCATCGGCATCCTCAATGAGACACGAATCGTAACCTGCCAATGAGACGACAAAAACCCTGTGAGAGACAAAAGTCAGCGGCCTTGCGCCGAAATAAGGAGCAGCGCAGCAGAGACAGACTCACAGGCCCTGGACGTTGTCGAAGCACCGGATCCATTTGCGCCGCTCACTTCGCTGCCCTCCTACATCGATGATGTTAATCGTCTAGGAGAGGCAATGGATCAGCAAAAAAAAAAAAAAAAAAAAAAGGAGGAGCTTGAAAGAGATAGCGAGCAACAACGCACAAACTGCTTGACCTTGAAGGCCGTCTCTGATATTCCTGTCGTCTTGGCGCGACACCGACAGATATCCTGGTGTGGGGCGCAGCAATGAGCTACAATGCAATATCCTCCACGGCCTGCTTACGCACTTGGTCGGTCGGGCGATAATTAGAAGCAAGAATCCTGTCGAGGTTCTCAATCTGTTATCATAGGACGAAAGAGACAGAGGGTTGGGGGGTCAGCCACCCTTCTTCACACGCCCGGCGAGCGCGTCAGGTTGTGCTAGCGAAGATGACTGACGAGGTAGGGCAGGCTGCGTGGATGACGAAAATGAGCGAGAAGAATCTAGAATAATTGCATCTCGCCAACGCGCGAGGGCACTCACTTTTCTCCGAAGCACCGCTCTCGTCTCCGACTCCAGGCCGAGCGCACAGCCGGATCCTCCCACACCTTGCGGACCGCCGGTTTGAAGTCTGGTGGGATGGCTGTCTCCGAGCCGCGCATCAAGTCCTCGTAGACCTGACCGACGAGCTCAAATGCCGGCTGGAAGGAGTACGAAGCGAGAAACAACCGTCGATTTGGTCAGACCCTTGTGCCCGCGCCCAAAGCTCGATGTTGACACTCGATCGGCGCTAAGGCAATACCCACGAGGTTCTCATCATCACAAGTGATCTCCCACTCGGCAATCGCTAATTCATCGCAGATCTGTGATCAGCCTGAGGGTCTTCCTCCGTCTACCCCCCCACCCCCCCGCATGATGGGGAAGGCTCGAGCGAAAGGGACCAGAGGACGCACCTTCGATCACATCGTTGAGGCCACCCGCGAGATTGGAATAGATCCTGAATGAGATCGATGATCAGCCTGGCATTGGCAGATTCCTTCCCGAGAGGAAGAAGGACTCACAGCTCGCGATAGTCTGCAGAGCAGGGAGGTAGTGAAGGCAGAGAGGCGCGTTCAGCTGATGAGCGAGTGGGCGAAACCTTGAACAGGTTGCTCGGCCAGAGTGAGAAGAAGGACCCACGGTGCATCTCGCCGTCGGTGAAGGGCTGGTTATGCAGGATGCGCATGCTCTTGAGCACAGTCGACTTGCTGGGAAGGCACAGCGAGCAGCACGCGCGTGGAGACGACCGAGGGACTTCAGCCCATGAGCACCACAAACTCCGCCTGGACGCCTGTCCTTCGCCCTCATCCGGTCAGCCCGCCAACGCCATACCGCGGCGCGGACTCGTGCAGGCAGTTTGCGTGTCCAACCGAGGAGGGCAGAAGGCGAGACTCCGATGCTCGCTCGCTCAACTCGACTCACCCGCTTTCGCCTGCCCCGAGCAGAAGAAGCTTCCTCGTATACCGAGCCTCCTGCTCGTCCTGAAGGAAGAAAGGGAAAGAGGGATTCCGCGCCGTTAACGACAGAGGACTTCGCCGACAAGGGAGAAGGGGACAGGCCCCCGAGCCAGGCAAGGGAAGGAGACCGCGCGCGTCACGACTCACCGCCCGAAGCTGCTTCTCGATGCTCCTCGATTGTCCGTCGTCAACCAATGCCGGGGAGGAAGTGCAGCTGCCCATGAGAGTCCTGAAGGCCGGCGAGGGATGAAGGCGGAGGAGAGAGAAAGGAAGGGAGTGAAGTCGAGGTCCTCGAGAGTGACTGTCGAGGTGCGAGAGGAGTGACGGACTGACGGAGAACAGCCGAGCCAGCCGACGGAGCTAGAGAACGCGAGACAGGCGCTAACTTCAGTCATGGGTGCGGCTTCGGCTGACACCTCTGGAAACAGGGGATGAATCGAGCGCCGCCCAGAGGGAAGTCGCTGACGGGGTGGGTAGTTCTCCGCATTCCAGTCCGCGTGGCTCCTCGAGACTTTCTCCTTCCACGGATGGAGATTCCCCGGACAAGTCCCGTGGGCAGTGGAGAAAGAAGTAGTCGCTGGTGCTCTTTTGAAGCTCGAGCTAGCAGACCTCGGAGGACATATCATTAGCGGGGGAAAGCGAGGGATCGACACGTTTGATGGACAGATTAACATGCCGACAAGCAGCTTAGGGTACACACACGGGGCAAGGCGTAACGCTCGCTCGGCAGATTGTCAGGGACATGGGACACCAGGCACGTTTCAGCGAGGAACGATGATGTGAAGATGAGGCTGAGGTCGAGGCTGGTTGTTTTAGCTTCTCCTCTTTCTCTCTTGACCTTCCTTTGCCCCTAGTCCGCCTCATTGCTGGCATTGCTGCTCGTCTCTACTCCGACAGCCCCTGCCCTTCGCCCTCGAAACTAGTCCATCTCTTCCTCCGACCTTCTATTTGACTATCCGGTGGCTGCGTTCCTTCTCGAGCAAGATTACCACCGCCGAAATGGCCCCGATTTCTCTGCTGTTCAACGATCACTACTTTCTCCTCCCTGCCTCGCCCACCTGGCTGCGGAGTGCTCAACCTAATACTAGTGGCTCGAACTTCCCTTCTTCTACCCCAGTCTGGCACCTGGTGGACTGGCACGTCGTCGACGGCGGGCCGGCCCGGCAGGCGGTAGGCTGAGGTGGTGGATCTGCGCGCGCGTGCGGGGTGTTGATGCGCGCGGAAGCTGGGCTTGCTTGCTCATTCGTCCAGCTGGTCTGGAGGCAGCAGTTGCAAAAGGTAATTTCTGAAGCTAGAGCACGCCGAGCTCGCTCTGAAGAGAAAGTTTGTTGGAAGGCCGGAGAGGGATCAGCATCTGCTATAGAAAAGCAGACTCCTGAGACGCAAGAGCAGAAAAAGATGGACCTCGACGTCGTGAGCCTGGCTTCCCAGCCTCGCCTGTTGTTTGGAAAGAGCGTCCGCATGTTGTTCGGCCTCGATGACCTGGCCTGGCAAGAAAGGAAGATCGAGACTGGCTGAGGAAGGCATACTTGTGCCAGCGACGCAATGCAGATGGATAGGATCCCGAAGGCGAGAGATCCTCTCGAGCAGTCGAGCAGTCGAGTGTCGGTTTCGATGACTGTCGGAGGTTGGAGGAGAGAGAGCAAGCGAGAGTTAGACAGAGGAGAGAACAAGGTCAACGACGGACAACGCGCAGGCAACAAGTGAGTGCGCGCCGCATGATCTCGTGTTTCACTCCCCTTCCTCCAAGTCCGCCCCCCTGCCCGGCAGCAAGAAGACTCTGCGGTACCGCTAACCATCGAATCTGCATGTGACCCTCGAATCGCGAGTGCACCCGAGATATAAAGACTGATCCGGCAAAAGCTCGTGGGCTTTCTTCCGAGCAAGGTCCGGGCACGCGACGGCCATCCTCGTCATCACTGCTTCGAAGTCGGCAGCTTCCCTCCTTCCTCGAACACCCACCATCTCATCCCTCTCCCCCGGCATGTCTCGATGAGCCGGCGGTCTATTCCTCCTATCATCATCCGATCCTCCCACACCCACACGCCGCCTCAGCCCACTGTACCTGCCCTCCCTGACCCATCGCCTTACATCCTCGTCGTCCTCGCGACCCTCTTCGTCCTCGCCTGGACCTACACGTTCGGCCTACCCCTTGAGCTCGAGTTCCTCCGCCGCCGCGTCGTCCGAAGGAGCATGGGTCTTCTCTCTTGGTGGAGTGGCAGCGGCGGGGGCTCCTCTGGCTTTAAAATCGGCGACCTTCGCCTCAACAGCAAGACCGGTGCCGCTGGAGGAAGGGACCAGCGACGAAGAGGCGGCGACGTTGTACGCGAAGGTGAGTTCCAGCGGGCAACCTGCCTGTCTATCTGGCCGTCCATGCTCATATGCTGACCGCTACTTACAGCATACACGATAAATGGAGAGGCTCCTGAAGAGGGCACTTACCCAGGCATCGTTAACATGTCGGGTGGGTCGTCGCGTCGTCGTCGCGTCTCCTCCATGTCTTACTGACTCTCTTTGTTTCCTCCTCCCTTACACCCAGGCACCTTCTGCTTCCTCAACTCTGTCCTTCAGGCGCTAGCCTCCCTCCCCCCCTTCATCGCGCACCTCCAGACGCTCCGGACCCTCGCCGAAACTTACGACGTGCCGACGCCGCTCATCGACGCACTCCTGCCACTCCTCATCACCCTCTCGACGCCCTCGTCTTCGTCCTATCCGCAGGCGCTTCGCCCCACGGACCTCATCGAGGCGCTCACCGAGACTTCAACGTTTGAGCGAGCAGGTATGTTTGGCCGCCTTCGCGAGCAGCAAGATGCCCAGGAGCTCTGGCAGCTTCTCGTTGGCGCCGTCGACGAAGAGCGCGTCAAGATTGAGAAGGAAGAGTCCCTCGGCCGCGTTGGTCTCCGGGGTCTTTTTGGTTTGAAGGGGGATGATGGCAAGGATCTGGACGAGCAGCAGCAGCAACGGCAGGCCAAGACAAACCCATTCGAGGGAACATTGGCCTACCGCCGGAGCTGCACCATCTGCGGCTACTCAGAGGGCATCCGCGTTACCAAGCTAGACAATATACAACTACCGACGCCGCGGAGGGTGAGATCTGACCTGTGGAATGACAAACATCTCTTGCCCTGACTCAATCTCGCGTTGTCCCCAGCTCTCGACCTCGATTGGCGCCCTCCTCGAGGAGCGCACCTCACTCGAGGTCCTCACTGATGCCCAATGCCGCAAGTGCCGTATAATTCAGACCTGCGTTGGCCTCAAGCGGAGGCTGCCCCCTCCGCCTTCATCTGCTGCCGAACTGCAGACGGGGGTTGGAGATGACAAAGCTGCGGCTCCGGCTCCGCTCTCTAAGGCGAAAAAGCAGCGCCTTCGAGAGCAGCGTCGAGAGTGGGAACGTCAGCGAGACCTCATACTCCAGGTCGAGCGGCTCATGAATCAAGGCCGATGGGAGGACGACGTCGAGGGCGTCGAATGGGAGCTCGTGGAGGGTGGGATCAGCACGAGGTGCGTTTGCCGCCGATTCTCGGTAGATTCTCATGTCTAACTCTCCCCTCTAGACAGGATATGTGGTCGTCGCCTCCGCCAATCCTCGCCCTTCACATCCAACGCTCCGATTTTTCGTCTCACTACGTCTCCAAGAATACCTGCCACATCACTTATCCAACGCTCCTCAACCTCACGCCTTTCTGCACGAACGGCACGCTCTCCCTTGCGCCCTCGTCCGCCATCTCGACCCAACCCCGCGCTCCGACGCTCACCTCAGTTCTTAGCGGTCGCTCCTCTGGAACGTCTCCCTCCTCAGCCTTCACAACCGTTGGCGCTAAGGGTCATCCTTCATCAACCACCTCAACAGCCTCGGCAGCCTCTGCCCTCCCGTCCCTCCCCCCTCAAACGCTCTACCGCCTCTCATCCGCCATCTTCCACTTCGGTTCCCACCAATCTGGTCACTACATCACGTATCGTCGGATTCCACGAACCGAACGCTGGCTCCGCGTCTCGGATGACGAGGTCGCGGAGCTGAGAGGAGGGGCGGGGGACGTGGTGAATTCTCGGGGGGAGGTGTTTATGCTGTTTTGGGAAAGGGTGGAAGAATCGGGGAGTGAGGCGGCGGGTGGTGGGGAGAGGAGGGGGAGGTCATCGAGCGAGGGCAGGGTCTTGAGAAGTGTCAGGCTGAGCGGGGCAACTTCGCCGACTCCTTCGTCATCTATCTCTCAGGGGGAGAAGGCGGCGACGGAGCAGGAGGAGGAAATGGAAGGGCCGAACGGGGCAGCAGCAGGAGAGGTCATCGTCACTGCCGCGACGCTGGAGGACGAGAGCCGTTTGGCTCCCTCTGAAGCCTCAGCGACCACCAGCTCGTCCAAGGGGAAGAAGCGGAAGAAGAAGACGAAGCAGGCGGTTGGCAAAAACTACGGCGGCGGGGACGAGGAGCTAGGAGGTGCTATCCCATGAGCTGATTTTCTCACACAAACATACGACTTTCAGAACAACCGGAACGAGAGAAGACATAAGATCCAAGACCAGCCAATTGATGTCCGAACTAAGCATAACGCCCGCTCCTGTGTATCCGAGGAGGGAAGTAATAAGAGGTCGAGCGAAGGGAGGAAGCGAGCTCCCTCCTAACGCTAGAGTTTGCTCTCCGCGGTGGAAGAAAGACAGTCCTGAGTCTCTGAGATGTAAGGAGAGCGGAGGAGGCGCGATCTGTTGCGGGTGGGGATGAAGAAAAGAGAAGGGGCTGAGGAGAAGAAAGATAATGAAAGAGCTAGAAGGAAGGCCTGGGGGCTGAAGGGTTTCGGCCTCTTGGGTTCACTGCCCCGGTGTCAAAGAGTCCGTTAGCAATGGGGTGAGAGAAGGGATGATGGTGGTTCGAGAGAAGGAGGCAAGAAGAGTATCAGGGCGAAATAAGAGGGCGAAATAAGAGGAGTCTAATGGACCGACAAAGTCCGTGCAGTAGCCTCCCCCCAACCACCACCCCTTCCTCCCTTCGCCTTCCCGCCATGCTCTCTTTCCGCTCCGTAAGCAGCACGGCCCCTCGGCATCACCACACCATTGCCCGCCCTCCGTGCTCATCCCATCTCTCCTTGCTCTTGTCTCCCTCCCAGGTCGTCCGGCCTACGCTCGCCGCCAGCCCGCTCTCGGCCTCCAACGCCCTCCGCGTCGCCGCCCCGCGCGCCTTCCGGTCGATGGCAACCGAGGCCGCCAAGGCCGAGTACGACCTCGTCGTCATCGGTGGTGGTTAGTCCTAGCTACGACAGCGTCTGCGCTGCTTCTCCTGCCTCCTCATCTGCTGTTCGCCGTTGCCGCAACCGAACGCCGTTCGAGTGGGGATCGTGCGCGCGGCGGCGCTGGGGAGGCGGAACAGCTTGGGGGACACAGAGAGATCGCATGTGTCCTTGACCTCCCTCAACAGCCCGACGCTGACAAAATTCGCCTGGATGCCTTTCTGCAGGACCCGGAGGCTACGTTGCTGCCGTCAAGGCCTCCCAGCTCGGCCTGAAGGTGTGTCGCCTCTCCACTCCCTCGCTCCTCCGCGTTTTCGGAGCGGCGTTCTCTGACGATGGGCCGCTCTCGCTCTCGTAGACTCTTTGCATTGACAAGCGCGGACCCCCCGGAGGAACCTGCCTCAACGTCGGATGCATCCCGTCCAAGGCCCTGTACGTGTCGATCCCTTGCAAGGCCCGAAGGACCGGGGGCGGGGGGGGCGAGCGGCAGTGGCCTCTCCTGCCTGCTTGTCCCTTCGCTTCCTCCGTTCCGCCGCACCGCCGACCGCTTGCTCTCTTGTTCCGGTGCCCTTTGCTGATGCTCTCCCCTCACCAGCCTCGACTCCTCACACAAGTACCACGAGGCCAAGCATGACCTCAAGAAGAAGGGCATCGACAGTGGGTGGCGGCGTCCCTCCGTGCCTGTCCCCAGTGGAGACCAGCTGACCTGTCCGTCTCGCCCCCTCCAGTCGAGGGCGTGAAGCTCAACCTCCCCCAGATGCTCAAGAACAAGGACGCCGCCGTCGCCAGTCTCACCGGAGGTGTCGAGAAGTACCTCTTCGGCAAGTACAAGGTTGACTATCTCAAGGGCGAGGGTTCGTTCGTCTCGGCTTCAGAGATCAAGGTCGCCCTCAACGAGGGAGGCGAGAAGACCATCGGCACCAAGAACGTCATCATCGCCACGGGATCCGAGGTTACTCCCTTCCCGGGCATGGAGATTGACGAGAAGGTCATTGTCTCGTCGACGGGAGCGCTCGACCTCCAGGAGGTTCCCAAGAAGGTGCGCGCGCGTCTCAGCCTTGGCCCTCACTCTTTCTTCCATCCCTCGACCCTTTCGCTCACCCCTCCGCCCTCCTCTGTTCTTTGGCTCCTCCTAGATGATTGTCATTGGTGGAGGCGTTATTGGTCTCGAGCTCGGATCCGTCTGGTCGCGTCTCGGCGCCGAGGTCACCGTTGTCGAGTACATGGGAGCCATCGGAGCGGGCATGGACGGCGAGGTCGGCAAGTCGTTCCAGAAGATCCTCGCCAAGCAGGGCTTCAAGTTCAAGCTCAACACCAAGGTGATGTCGGCCGAGAAGAAGGACGGCGTCGTTCAGCTAGAGGTTGAGGGCGCTAAGGACGGCAAGAAGGAGACGGTGGGTGCCCCCCCCCCCCCCCCTTGTGTCTAAGACCCAAAGCTGACCTAATGAGCATTGTTCACAGCTCGAGGCCGACGTTGTCCTCGTTGCCATCGGTCGCCGTCCCGTCACCACCGGCCTTAACCTCGAGGCTATCGGCGTCGAGATGGACAACAAGGGCCGCATCGTCATCGACGACCAGTACAACACCTCTGTCCAGGGGGTCAAGTGCATCGGAGACGTCACTTTTGGCCCCATGCTCGCCCACAAGGCCGAGGAGGAGGGTGAGCCGCGGTCATTGCGCGAGAGCATGGGCCTGTTTTAACTTACCCTACCCCTTGTTCCAGGCATCGCCGCTGTCGAGATCATTAAGCACGGCCATGGTCACGTCAACTACGACGCCATCCCCTCGGTCGTCTACACACACCCTGAGGTTGCTTGGGTTGGCAAGAACGAGGAGGAGCTCAAGGCCGCCAAGGTGCCCTACAAGATCGGCAAGTTCCCCTTCGCCGCCAACTCACGAGCCAAGACGGTCGGCGACACCGAGGGCTTTGTCAAGTTCATCGTTGAGAAAGAGACCGACCGAATCCTCGGTGTCCACATCATCGGCCCCAACGCCGGTGAGATGATCTCGGAGGCTGTCCTCGCGCTCGAGTACAAGGCTTCGGCCGAGGACATCGCCCGCACCTCGCACGCCCACCCTACACTCTCCGAGGCCTTCAAGGAGGCTGCCCTCGCCTCGTACGACTCGCCCGTCAACTTCTAAGTGGGTGGAGAACCACACCTCCTTCGCATTTCCTCCTCCCTTCGTCATCTTCCCTTTCTCCTCTTCTTCTGTAGAATCCGTGCCGTGAGAGTGGACCGACCATCTTCTTGCGCAAAGAATAGCATGTTGCACGTCACGCCAATGAGGGGAGGGAGGGCAAGTCGAGAGAGACATGAGGGCCGTGCGACTCTCGCTTCGGCGACACGCGAAGGCGGCAAGAGCGAGACAGCTCTAGAGTTCTCGCACGGGTCCAACCACCACCTACATACATTCTCCGTCTCCAATCCCAAGTCATGGACATCGACACCCCGGAAGCTTCCGCTTCCTGCTCCTCGAACTCCTCAGTGGCGACGCACCAGCCATACCGGCCGGCCCCGGCTTCGCTCGACGAGGTCTTCTACGCGAACTATCCGGTCGTCCAGGACACGCCCGTCGGCCAGCCTATCGAGGACTGGAGGTACGTCTTTTGCTCCGACAGCATCGCCGACCCAAGAGAGATAGAGAGAGATTACTGAAAGCTGTCCCCTCGGACAGGTACGAGATGCGTCGGGAGCCCCAGCTCATCCTGCCCAATCTTTACCTTGGACCCTTCCAGACGAGCAAGCAGCTCGACAAGATGAAGAGTCTCGGCATCACGCACATGTGCGTTGTCCTTTATCCAGACGTTGATAAGATAGTTGTGGGGAGCCATGAAGCAGCAGGGTGGAAAGACACGTGCTGACGCAGCAAGCAACTGCCGACACGTCTCGTCGACTTTCTCCTGTTCTTCTCTCTCTCTTTCCCGACACTCCCACTTCCACAGCGTCTGTATTAGGGACCAAAAGGAGGCGTTCCTCGTCAAGCCCCGATTCCCCCAGGACTTCGTCTATCTCACGCTCGACATCTCGGACCACGAGGTCCATCCCTGGGCGCGCGACGCGACCCCTCTCTCCCTTCTTTGTCGTTTGGGTGTCTGACGTGAGGCAGTCCCTTCTCCTCCTCCTTCTCAGGACCAAAACCTCATTCGCGTCTTTCCAAAGTGAGCTAGAGAGAGAGGAAGGGAGAAAGCCTTCTCTCTCTCTCCTTCGTCACACATAACGTCCAATCAGCTGACACCTGACCGCCCCTCCCCTTTCAGGACCCGCGCCTTCATTGACGAGGCTATTGCCGCCGGAGGCACCGTCTTCGTTCACTGCAACGGCGGCATCTCGCTGGGCCCCTCGGTTGTCGTTGGCTATGTCATGTGGCGGCTCGAGAGCTCGTACGAGGATGCGCTCAAGCACGTCCAGGCGAGGAGATACTGCATCAGCCCAAATCAGGTGCGTCAACCCCTGCACGACGAGACAGGGTTTCTCGCTGAGAACGAAATCGCTTCCAGGGCTTCATGTATCAGCTCAAGGAGTACGAACCAATCTACAAGGCTCTCCGCGCGACGCAACTACAGCCGGCGGGCTCCCCGGTGTGGAACAACATCCGTAGGAAGAGGACGGGTGACGAGGGCTCGGATGACGAGGACGGCGAGGGTTTGGGCGGTGACATAGGGGGAAATGGGGTGGGCGAGGAGGGAGGAGCAGTTGAAGTGCCGGCGGAGTGGAGCCATAGACCTGAGAGACGGATGGCGAGGATGGGCGAGAGGCGTTGACTGGCTGGGTGGTTTCGTTCTCCAATCTTTGGGCCCATTCCTTCACTTCGAATGTCCCCTTTTCTTCCTTATCACGATCTTGCATGCTCCTTGACGACCTATAGTATATCGCCACTCCGCATCACACGTTTCACCAGTAGTATGCAGGCGCATCCTCCTCGACGATCCGCCATACCTCCTCCCTTCCCTTAACCTACCACTCGCTCAGCGGCCCACTACCCGATGCCACGAACGCCCGATCGAGCTGAGCAACTCTTGATGCGTCAAGCGAGGAGTAATGAGCGATCCATCAGGGACAGGATGCCAAGGGGTTGGGGGAGAGCGTGTTATGATGTTGGATGACGGCGAAGACTTGGGGCCTGAACGATATGGACTTTCAGGTCGAGGTTTCGCGAATTGGTTTGGAAGTTTGGGAGTGAAAAATCAGACCAGATGGGGCGAGAATGTCAGGGATTTTAATATGAACTGACCGCTCTTCGTGCACTGCCCAGCCTTGGGTCTCCTTCTGCTTTCCGCCAGCGAGGAGACCTATGGCACTAGTGAGGTGGGAGGCTTCAGCGTGACAACACAGTCTTACTGAGAGGGAGAAGCTTCTCACAGCGGGAAATTGACGTAGCACGCGATATCCGGCTAATGCAGAAAGGGAAGAGGGTATCGTCCGCACAACGGCAGATGGCCGAATAGTTACTTTGGTATATCGTCGGCCGGACCCAGCCGTTGGCGGAGGAGATTTGAGGGGGGGGGGGGGACAATGGTGGATGAGATCTTCGCTCAGTCTGTGTGGAGCAAGATAACGCACCTTCTTGACAACCTCGGCAATTTCGTCTGCGCTCGGATTGGACACTCATGGTTTCAGACAGTGGAAGGCCAGTCAGCTTCGTTCAGTCGATATACGAACGCCTAAATACCTTATCCAAATTTCCCTCCCGATAATGGGCGTCATTCCCCCATATTGCCAATTGGAGTGGGCTCGTTCTATCGGGTCTACAGCTGTACAAGATGTTCACCTAGGGTTGGAGGCTGCCGTCAGCACGTGATTCGGCTGGCTGAGGTCGTCATACGTGGCCCATCTTGTGTCGCCGAGGTCGTAGAGGGACGCCCTGCCAACCGGCCGGTGTTCTCCCAGAAAGTTCGGGTTTGGAGGAAGTGCCGATCTAAACAAGAGGTCAGCCAAGCGCGCCAACGAGGTTCATGGGGGAGCTGAGGGCTGGCGGATCTTGGTGTCAAAGACGTAAACTGATCCCCAAGATCACGGAGAGCCCGCTCAGTCCCGCTGGAACCGGATTGTTTCGCAATGCCGAAGACGGTTGAATGTACGATGTAAGGGAATTGAGATCGAACAGCACCTCGGAAGGGACAAGATCAGGCGACGCGCGGTCGGCTTCTACCCGGTCGTGACCGTGTTCGCTCCAACCATGAGAGGGCTCGTCGGTACTGAGAGACGTGGTGAATTTGGAGAGGGGTTGGGCAGATGACGAGATTTCAGAGCAGGAGGATAGGGTATTGGGTCTGTCCATGGCACATGCATGACGATGGCAAGGATCGATGAGTGGTGGTTGGAGTGGAAGAATCGCTGATGCGTGGATCAAGGATTACTGCGAGCTGGCGGTCAGAGGAGGTCGCCCTCTTTGTTCGAGACTTCCGTCAGGTGGCAGACAAGATGCGTGATTGTGCTGAGAGATATGGTTCAGTCTATGATGTTGCAAGAGGAGACCCGAAATGATCAGATGCATCCCAAGATATCTGAACGCCCAAAGCTGGCGGAATGGGTGATTTGTCGGCCGTAGTTGCCTCATTTCGGAGAACGCGCTGTGTAATAAACGCTCACATCCATCTATCGCCTGATATCAGTTCAAAGCCTGAGGGATTTGGTGATAATTTAGTAAGAAGGGAAAAACAAAGGGAAGGAGTGCGATTTCGCCACCATCTTTCGCGCGAAGTCATGTCTTGCCCCTGCCTGCAATTCTCCATGATTTCCCTCCGCTTTTGCCATTCCAAGATAGGTGATCATAGAGCAATAGCTTTCGAAAATCGTGATTGTGAAACATGTATTTGAGTCCGTCTCTTGGAGACCGTTTCCCCAGCCAACGCGTTGATTGCCGCCGGCCCGTCCATCGTCTCGTTTCGACTGCCGACCGCCATCTCCCTCCCCTTCCCCCCTTCGCCTCCGTCACTCTCACTCGCCCGCTGTTGCAACAGAGCACCCCACCACCACCTCGTCTGGCCAGCTGGGCTCAGTCCGATCAGCGATCTACCTTTCCTCCGTCTGCGAGACGAGCGCTTGAACAACCCTCGCTTCCACGGATCCACCCACCTCCCTTCCGTCATTGAACATCTGGTCTTATTCTCCCCGACTTCGCCCGTCTCGCCGCCATGTCGTCGAGCCTACCCGTCGACGTGCCGACGCCTGAGGAGGTCGAATCGTACTCGTCCTGGGCGCTCTGCATCCTCTGTCTCCTCCTCATCGGCGCACTTTGGACCTCTTACTGGCTTCAGATCCGCCGAATCCGCGCCGTTCATGAGACCGTCGTCTCTATCTTTGCCGGTCCGTCATCATGCGTCGCCTTGGTGCAGCACCCCAGCTACTGACAGTTCGAGCCCCGTTACAGGCATGGTCGTTGGCCTCGTCCTCCGTCTCTCCCCAGGGCACCTCATCCGCGAGATGCTTGTGAGTCCTCGCTCGCTCGCGCCCTCTCGGCTCTATCTTCCTCATACCAGTGTCTCACGCTCTCTCTCGCCTTCGGCTTGCTTCCACCTGCAGACGTTCAAGCATACACTCTTCTTCAACCTCCTTCTCCCGCCGATCATCCTCAACTCGGGCTACGAACTCAAGCAGGTGCGTTGCGTCCTTGCTCGACTCTGGTTTCCTTTCGTCTCCCCTCCTTCGGTTTCCGCCCACTCACAATTATTTTTCTTACTCACTCATAGGAGAACTTTTTTCGCAACTTTGGAGTTATCCTGACCTTCGCCTTCGTTGGCACCTTCATCTCGGCCGTCGGTCTAGGGTGAGTGGGGACTCGTGAAGTCCGACGCATCGGTCGCGTCGAGCTGTTATCACGCGCTGACGACGGGATCCGCCTCCCTTCCAGCGTCCTCGTCTACCTCTGGTCTTTCACCGGCCTCGAAGGCCTTAAATTCACACTCCTCGAATGCCTCATTTTTGGTTCAACGCTTTCGGCGACGGACCCGGTCACGATCCTCTCCATCTTTAACTCGTACAAGGTCGATCCAAAGCTCTACTCGATCATCTTTGGCGAGTCGCTCCTCAACGATGCCGTCTCGATCGTTCTATACGAGTGGGTTTGCTCCTTAACCAATCTGTGGAGCGCAGACATCTCTGATGCTTGTTCCCTCATCAGGACACTCTCCCAATTCCACGGCGAAGACATCTTCATTTCGTCCCTCTTCCATGGTGTCGCCATCTTCCTCCTCCAGTTCTCCATCTCGATGGCGCTCGGTGTCATGTTCGGTCTCGCGGCGTCGCTCGTCCTTAAGCACTCGAAGCTTCACCTTTTCCCGGGCATCGAGAGCTGCATTGTCACCCTCCTGGCATTTACGTCTTACTTCTTGTCGCAGGGCATGCATATGAGCGGTGAGCGCTGGTCTGTCGATGCTCTACATCCTTTTCAGCTGTTGAACAATTCTCCTCGCCCTTGTCAGGCATCGTCTCTCTCCTCTTCTGCGGCATCACACTTAAACACTACGCTTACCACTCTATGTCGCGCCGCACCCAGCGTACGACCAAGTATATGTTCTCGATCCTCGCCCAGCTCTCAGAGAACTTTATATTCATATACCTCGGTCTCAACCTGTACTTGCTAATCGCTTTTTCATCAACCGGTGGTTTGAAGCTGACCTTCTGCTCTCGCTCGCCTCAGGTTCGCCCAGGAGGTCCAGGTCTTCAAGCCGCTCTTTATCCTTGTCACCGCAGTTTGTCCTGTTCGCCACTCCATCTTCTGTGCTGTATTGTACCTGACGCCCTCTTTTGTCTCAGTGCTCCGTCATGGCCGCCCGTTATGCCGCGGTCTTCCCGCTCTCGGAGATTATCAACTGGATCTTCCATGCCCGCGGACAGCGTCATGAGGAGCTCCCGCACTCGTACCAGATGTGAGCACGCTCTCAGACTTCATTCCACACTGCACCACTGATCCTCCCGCCTCAGGATGTTGTTCTGGGCCGGTCTTCGAGGAGCCGTCGGCGTCGCGCTCGCCGTCGGCATCACCGGCGAGAACGCTGACGCCCTCCGGACGACAGTTCTCGTCGTCGTTGTGCTCACGGTCATCGTATTTGGTGGGACGACGGCCCGCATGCTTGAGGTTCTCGGCATCCGGGTTGGCGTCGAGGACGACGAGGGCTCGTCTGATGAAGAGGGCGAACTCCCCTGGGACGGCGCGATGGCTCTCCGTAACGGACCGGGGAGCCGTCGGTATGCCGGCCAGAACGGACGTTCTCTTTCTGGCGCCAACACGCCGGGAGGCTACGAGGATGCCGAGGATGGTTCCTACGTGCACTCGCCCGTCGGCACACCAACCGCTCTCGACCGTGGGGGCAACGCTTTCCGAAGCGGCGGCGATCTCAACCCTCCTCGCTCAGCCAACGCTGCCCTCATTCGAGGCTTTTCGGGCATGTCCTCCTCGGACGATGAACGCTCGGACGACGGCGAGCCTTTCCCCTCGGCGGATGACACGCTCCAGTCCCAACAGCAGCAGCGACGGGGCCACATCGGCGCGGCCTCAAACGTCGACCTCACTGAGCACGCGTCCGGGTCGTCGACGCTCGAAGGCGGCCGGATGAGTACTTCGCATGAGGGCATGGTCTTCCGCGATGGCCAGTGGTTCACTGCGCTCGACGAGCGGTACCTCCTCCCGCTTTTCTCCAATTCGGTCGCCTCCCGGCGACACCACGCAAAGAAGGCCTCGCGGCGCGCCGGCGGCGGAGACGGGCTCGGACAAGGTGGAGCCGATCGGGGCGGCGAGGGCTACGACGATGGCTACAGCGAGGACGAGGCTGGCGGGGACGGCAACGAGGCTGACAGCGAGAATGGCAAGTGGAAGGAGTCGAAGCGGAATTTCAGGTGGGGCGGTTCTTGCTCGTTCTTCGCATGTGCTTGTTCCTGACTTCCCTCCCTCTTCCCTCTCCAGCGGCTCCGTCTCGGACTTTTTCCACGGCTTCACCTCCAACTCGGCGCCGCCCCCTTCCCGGGACCAGGACTCGACGCCGACGAACCCATTACTTTTGCACCAGCCGATAGCCGGCTCGTCCTCGGGCGGCGGCAGTGGCGGGGGCACAGGACTGGGTCTCTCGACGGATCGGACGAACTAGATCTTTGGTTTCCCTCTGTCTTCCTTTCTTTTCTTTCTTTCGCGTTTCCCTCTGTCTCGTCATACATGGTTTAATCCGATATTCTCGATGATACGGACAGGGCGTTGCTTTGCTCCTCCCTCGCTTGGGTCCCGTGATCAGCCTGTTGCGCTGCGCCGGTCCGACGGGCCAGCCGGGGCCTCGGCTGGCCAGCAGGGCCGTCCCTGCGTGCGCGCGGCCGCTCCCAACCAACGCCCGTCCATCCACCCGTCCCCGCCCGCCTCCCCTTGATGACGGTGAAACGAAGCCCATACTCCCTTCCTGTCCTTCCGCCACCTCCGGGGGTGTGCCCCGAGCCCTCCTATCCCCAGATCTCCAACGGCGCCGACCACCAACGCGAGGAGCCACCGGCCTGGGCCGACCCCGGCGTCGCGTTCATGCCGTCGGCGTCGTCCTCAGCCTCGCACGCGCCAGATCCAGCGACGACCGCCGGCCCCGCCTCGAGACTACAGCTCCCGCGACTCCACAGGAGCCCGAATCGTCCAGCGATGGCTGCTCTGGATGGCGGGACGCCGGCATCAGCAGGCGCCGCGGATGGTGGGGAGGCGGGCGGCGGCGACGGGGCGGCGGCGATGAACGGCAGCTCGTCGTCGTCAGCGCCGAGGGAGGCGGAAGCTCAGTCGATTTGGTCCGCGTATCAGGAAGTCGTGTGTCCAGCCCGATTTTTGTTCTACTGTTCCTGCGGGCGGACGCCTGGTGGGACGCGCTGACGACGGATGTGACTTGTCTCGCCTGTGATCTGCTTAGTACACGGAGGAGGGGGAGCAGGAGCTCATGCGGATCGTCGATGCAGCGTAAGTACTCAGGCTTTGTCCACTCTTCCCTTGCAGGTGTAGTGGGCTGATCCGAACGAAATACCTTCGTCTTTTCTGTGGCGGGCGTTGAACGATCATGAGCGTAGGCGTTCCGCGGCTGGCGTCACCGCTACACCCTCTCATTCATCTGTCTCCCAGCCGTCTGCCCCCCAGCCGTCTGTCTCCCAATCTCCTGTGAAGCCCACGAGAAAGGAGACCCACGTGAGTTCCTTCTCGGTGTATTTGCGTTCTTTGTGCGCGCTGATTAGCATGGCGCAATGCCTACACAGAAAGAGGTTGAGCGCCGCCGCCGGGACGCAATCACCAAGGGTATCAACGACCTCGCGGAGCTCATCACGCCCAGAATCGACTCCACCAATAAGTCCGACATCCTCTCCGCCGCCATTGACTACGTCTGCAGTCTCCAGCGGGCCAAGGCGCAGCTCGAAAACGATCTCGCCAGGGCTCGCGAGCAGGCGCAAGAGGGCGTTCACGTCGAGCTTCTGGCCGAGCTGGCTCAGGCGAGGCGCGAAGCGAAGGAAGCTCACGAGGCCAGGCGGAGGGCGGAGACGATGATCCTCGAGTGGAGGGCGGATGATGAGGGCGAGAGGGAGCGGAAGCGGGTGCGGTGTGCGTATCATGAGAAAGACGGGTGAGGGGTACTGCGCTTGTATTTTGTCTCTTTTTCCTTTTTCCTTTTTCCTCTAATCCCCCTTCCTCCAGCCCCCTTCACCCTTGGCTATCTGAATCTCTCTTCGACATTGCTCTTCCTTTCTGTGTTCCCATCACGATTTCATGTCTGTCTTTCTGACCCGAGACGCTCTCTATGACTGGCGGTCTATGCGGCTGGACTCAACGCGACCGTGCGCTTCCTCCTCTCTCTCCTCGCACGCCCACCACCTCGCCCGCACGCCTGCCTGCCTGCCTCTTCCTCGTCTCTCCATTGCCGTCTCCTTGGGCCGGCTTTCCTCCTTCTTCTCTTCCTCTTCCCCATGGCCTCTCTCTGTCGCCTCGCCCCCTTCGCCAGGAGCGCACCCAGCGCCGCCTCGTTGTCCGCCCGGCGCGTCCGCCCGACCTCCTCGCGCTTCCTCTCTTCGACGGCCCCCTCATTCGCGTCGTCGGCGGGCGCACCCGCTGGCCAGGCCGCTACCGCGTCCCTCGCTAGCTCCCCGAGCATCCCGGTCCAGGAAAGTCGCGAGCGGAGAGCCAAGGCGGCGGCCTCGTACACTGTCACCATCGATACCTCCAAGCCGGTCGGCGACTTTTTGTCGCAGGACACCGTCTCGGTTCGTCCGTGTCGCGGCTGCACTCGGCGAGCCCGGAAGTCATCTGGTTGATCTGAGATATCTTTTCTGTTGTGTGTTGTCGCAGCGAGTGGCTGAGGCCTACCCGGCGTACCTCATGCACGAGCTCTGCCGGCTCACCCTGAGTGCGTTACGTCTTGCCCTCGCTCTCTTCTTTATCGGTCCACTGATGCGATGTCTTGCTCTCTATCAAGGTTCTGAGCTTGAGCACGCGTCTGTCCTCGACATTGTGACCAAGGTCTCGGAGGACACGTCCGAGTATTGGCGGCGCGCCTGGGACCTGGCCGCCAACGCCCTCAACCACAACTTCTTCCTCTCTTCCCTTGTGAGCGCATTTCCATTTCCATTCTGAGCTTAGGTAGAGAGAGGGAGAGAGCTGATCAGTGTGACACGCGCGTCCATGTGCATTCTTTTACAGCGCGACACCTCCCTCCCCGGCGAGTACCCGTACCTCATTGAGAAGCACGTCGTCGCATCCTTCGGCTCCAACACCGGACTCGAGCAGACACTCATTGGCACGGCGGAGGGCATGTCATCCTCAGGCTGGATCTGGCTTGTCCAGGAGGCCCGCTCGGGCGCGACTGCGGACGAGGGTCTCGCCGTTATCGCCACGTACGGCTCAGGCACCCTTCTCGTTCACGACAACAAGCCCGTCGACCCGACGTATCTCCGAATGGGCCTCGACACTTCGGGTTACATCCACCTCGAGCAGCGATACAACGATCGGCTCCCCCAGCGACCGGCGCCGCTCCCGAGGCAGGCCGACCTCTTTGGCCAGGGCCTCGCCGGCGATCTCTTCCGTCCGGGCCAGGGCTCGTCGGCGAGTGGGCTGTATCCACTTGCTTGCCTCAACCTGAATGAGGCGTGCTACATGCATGACCACGGGGTTTGGGGCAAGGAGGCTTACGTCAAGGCCTGGCTCCGCGCGCTCGACTGGAACAAGGTCGAAAAGCGAATGTGGAAGGGCGCGGCGGGCGGCTCAATGGTGGACGGGCGGCGGATGATGCAGGCCCAGGATCTCGGCCGGAAGCCGGGCTTCTTCTGATGATGACTTGCAGACTTGCGGTGGTTTCTTGTGAGAGAGCGTGGGGGAGGGGGGTTCGGAGGATGGCGTGAGTTGCATTGCGTCGCGCCCGTTCTTGGAAAGAGGCAGCTAAAGCCAGTCAGAAGTGAGATCGATCCGGCCACGTGAAACGTCTCATCATGTCTAGACTGGCAATCAATGATATAACGGGCAGCCTTGGTAACGAGTCCGTGAGCCAGCCGCGGGTGCCGAAAGAGGTGACCATCATCTGGTGGCCCGGCATCCGCTGACGCCTATCTTGCCTCCATATCCCTCTGTCACCCCGGCTAGTCCATCGTTCAAGGTCACCGAGGACAGAATAGCTAGCTCTCGTTCTCTCTCAGTACCCTACTCCTCCGCCCCGTTCGATGACCATGCCGTCGCTGCCCTCGGTCGTACTTCCGTACCGACTCGGGCTCAAGCTCGCCAACACGGTCGTCTACTTCAGTCTTGTTCTTCTCCACATCTACAACACGGTACGGGGGGAGCCTTCTTGTCTACAGGAGTGTGGGATATGAGCTGACCGCCGAGCCTACCCCTCTTGGCCTCCCTTGGCCTCGTCTCGCTTACCGCCGATGGGCGCCCTCTTCCCCCCCTGGCTCGCCCGCCGCTCGTCTTGATCCTCATTCTATCCAGTTCTTCTACGTCCCTGAGTACCCGAACAAGGAGACCTTCATTACTCCCTGGGTCGGAGCCTTCTGGGTCTGGTATGTCGCTCCCCTGCTCGAGAAAGAACGTGTTTGGTTCGTGGTGGGCCGCGCTGACGCGTTTCCGCGACTACCGTGTCCTCCCCACTCGCAGGCCCTTGATCCACCTTCTCCTCATCTCCTTCACCATCTTCCAGTGGGACCCTCGCGCCAAGGACCTAATCATCGATCAAATATCGTACCGCTTTGTGATCCTCGGCCTCATCAACGCCGTGAGTCTTGCCTTCCGCCGCAGCCTCCGAGCTCTCTCTGAAGTCCCCCCCCTCCCCCCCCCCCCCCCCCCCCTTCTGCCAGGCGTACTTCTACTTTGAAATCCGCCGTTGGTACATCCTCAGTTTCCTTCTCACATTGGGTCTTTCGTCAATTGTCTCTTCGATCTACTATATCGTCCGGACGCGCAAGAAGCCCGCCAACGCGACGACGGGCCAAACGATGGCGGTCGAGGGTCTCATCCGGCAGCCCTTCTCGCTCTACGTGAGTCTGGCCCAGGACTGCCAAGCGTACGAATCTGATTAACATACTGGTGGAGGTGACTACAGCACGCGTGGAGCATCGTTCTAGGCGTCATAACCCTCTTCCAGGCGTTCGGCAAGGACATCCACAAGGAGCACGCCAGCATCTGGACGCGCATATTTGTCTTTCTTGCACTGTGAGAGCTCTGGAACGGAGAATGTAGTATCGGATGTCTCACTCATCTACTGTTCTTCTGGCTAGTTTTTTCCTTGTGAGCGGTCTCCCAACAGCCCAGCGCGATGTCTCTCTTTCTCGCTGACTGTAACCTCTTCCTCGCTTCATAGACTATCACGTCGATCGGCTACGCCTACGCCTCTGAAGCTGGCGACCTCGCTGGAACGGCCGTCATCGTGGGCTCCAAGGAAGGCTCAGGCAGCGCCATACTCGCACTGACCTTTGCCTTCACTCCCCTCCCAGACCTACGTCCTCTTTGCCATTTTCCAGCACCAGCAGAGCATCCGCTTCATCCACTGGAGCTCTCTGGTGCTTGCAGTGAGTCACTTGCATTCTCGGTGAAGTCTGTCGACGCTGATGGTCGCGGTGCACCCCCTCGCAGATCATTTCCGCCCTCTCTTTTCTCGTGACACTGCGGAGCACGGTGAGATACACGACCCTTCATTTGGCCCGTGTAGCACACGCTGACTATCCTACAATAGTATGCCTTCCTCTCGGAAAGGTACCAACTTGAGTTGGTGCTGCATCGGGCGGGCAAGCTACTCGCGCGCGAGGACGCTGAGGCTGGCACCTCGGAGGAGCGGCAACCCTTGCGAGGGGATGGCGAGGATGACCTCTGAGCTAGCCAGCTACCCAGGCCTGATGCAATCTTGATGAACTCGTGACGACCGGTGTTGAGAAAGAGAACGGCCCAGGCGCAGTCAGCGGGGAAAGAACTTGACGACGCGAGCGCGGCGGCCTCTTATGTCTGTCTCTCAACCTCCAACTCAGTCCACCTTGGGCTCACATATCGTCTGCCACTCTTCTCTATCTTCCGCTCTCATCGTCGTCTGGCTTGTCTCTACGCTTCCTCATCACCCCAACCGCACCCACCGCTCTTGTTCTCACTCCTCCTTCCTTCGCCCTCGTCCGACGCGCTCTTCTCCCCCTCGACACCTCTATCATGTCCTCGTCACGCGTCGAGATCCTGAACGATGGAGGTTCGCTCATTACCCTCTGATCTTTCTTTCTTGGCGCCCTCTCTGCTGACTCAAGTGACGCGTCGCGTCTTTCTCTCTAGGCCTTCGTTCCGACTTTCGCCGCCCCCGCGAGCTTCGCACCTTCTCCCTGTCGATTCCCACTTCAACTGCCGGCAGCTCGCCCGCCGATGGCACCGCAACGTGCTCCCATGGGCTGACGACCGTCACGGCGGCTGTCCATGGGCCGAAGGAGGCTCGCAACCGGGCAGGCACTCTCTTCGACCGGGCCGTCATCAACGTCGAGGTCGGCGTCGGCGCGTGGGCGGGCAACGAGCGCCGAAAGCGTGGCCGGGGTGACAAGTGAGTGGGGAGCTGAGATCGTCGAAGAGCTCAAAAGTGTTGATGCTGTCGTCCCCGCCAGGCGGATACAGGAGCTCGCGCTGGCGCTCAAGAACACCTTCGAGCCTGTTGTGCTCACACACCTTTACCCGCGATCGGAGATCAACATTTACGTACAGGTTCTCTCGATGGACGGTGGTGAGTCTCTTTTGTGCGGAACGGACGGGGAGGAGGAAGAGACCACCTCGCTGACGGACCTCAACGATGACGCGTCGCGCCCCCCCTGCCTCGTAGCACTACTCCAGACGGCCATCAACGCGACGACGCTCGCCCTTCTCACCTCGGGCATTTCCCTCCTTGATTCCCTCATATCTTTGACTGTTGGCACCCACCTCGAGACCCCTATTCTCGACCTTACCGCGGCCGAGGAGTCAGACGTCCCTCATGTCGTCCTCGCATTCCTCCCGCGGACGGGACGCGTCGCGACCGCCGAGCTCGGGGGTCGCATGTCGGTCGAGACGTTCGGAGAGTGCCTTCGGATAGGAGGGGAAGGTGCTCTCGTGCTCAAGAAGGAGATGGACTGTGCTCTGCGCAAATGGGGGGGCAAGGTCGCATCGGGTGCTGATGGACTTGCGACGGGGGCGGTGCCGACCAAAGCCGAGGGTCGTTTGCTCGACGATGATGAAGATGACATGGACCTTTGAGCTCGCACTCGGTGAAATGACTTTTGAGCTGGCGTACTCTTATTATTACGAGTTGGGTTAATCGGTCCGTAAGCTTGGTGCAACCTACCAACCTTAACCTTGGACCTGATCCCATTTCGTAGCTGGCGCACCCACATATACTGCCAAACCAGGTCACTCCGTAGTAGGAATGTTCCTCTGTTTCCGACGCTCTTCCCATCTGGAGCTTGTCCAGTGACAACACCATAGAACGGCTCAGAGTGGAGTCGCCAAACACAATCCTGCGTTGAAGCTTGAAATCACCGTGACTGACTTCGAGACTAGACGGCCGCCGCAATGAACCTGAGCGCTTAGTCATCTTAAGCTGAGAAAGATCACGAGTCAGCCACCGCTGCAATGACTAATGAACGTTCCGTCATGTTGGGCTGAGATGACGAAGCAGCTACCCGCATGAATATAAAATGCTGGGCAGCCGCCCTGCATTTTACACCATAACAGCCTACCTTAGATTCTCAGACCTCCTCGCGCAACGCAGAACATGTCCACCACAAACATCCTCATCACCGGCGTCAGCGGCTACTGGTCCGTCTCAGCTTCCCCTCTTCCAATCCTTGGCCCTGCTGACCCCAACCGCATACGCAGCGGCGGGCCCTTCCTTGAGCTTCTCATCCGCACGCGCCTTCCAACAGATCCCAGTGTCGTTCTCCTCGCCAGCGTCCGCTCTGAAGAGCAAGCAGCAGCTGTAACCGCGCTCGCTGGCACATCCCTCGCGCAGCGCGTCAGGCCCGTCTGGATCGACACCTCTAACGCCGACGCCTGCCGCAACGCAGTGCTTGACAACGACGGTGAGTTCTCCAACGAGAACCCGCTCGAACCGCTGCTCTTGCACGCGCTTAGGATGGCTTGTTCGCTTGCTAGTCTCGGTCGTCGTCAACTTCGTCCATGCGTCCAGCACGAGCATCGCAGAGAGCTTCATCCAGGCGCTCTCGGACTCGGGCAAGAAGCTCGGCACGCCTGTGCACTACATCCACGTATGTCCCTATGCACACACAGATGACGCCAATGCCGCCGACACTTCTTCCCGTGATACAGACCTCTGGCGCAAAGGCCTTTTCCACCCATCTCGGAGGCGACCCTTCGCGGTGCCTCTCAGACACGGATGACGTCTGTGCTGCCATCCAGCAGCAGAAGGGCGGGCTTGAGGCCGCGCAGCCTGTGTGTTTCCCATCCTCCTTCTATCCCATGTTAGGCCAAGACTGACACGGGACACGCAGTATCGCGAGACTAACCCGCGCGTGGTTGAGCTGTGCGATGAACTTGGCGTGCGCGGGTACATCGTTGCGCCGTGCATCGTTTGTTCGTACATCGTCTACACCTCGATCGGAGACCCTTTGCTTACGGCTCTATTCTTGCTTTGTAGATGGACCTGGCACCGGGTTTGGAAACAAGGTTAGTATCCAGGATGTGGCGCTCGTGCGCATCGCGCAGGGGACGGGCAAAATGTTCGCCTTCGAGGAAGATGACGCCGTACGTCCCGTTTTGCTCCCGTTTTCCTCTTTCCCTGTTCACGATGTGTCCTAATCGGCAACATCCTTCGCGGACATGGCCCACTTGCTCCGTTAGCGATACTGCGAGGTACTACGCCGCCTTGCTTGCTGCAATTCTCTCGCCGACGCCACCGCCGTGCAACAAGGCCGGCTTCTACTTTGCGATAAGCGAAGATATCTCGTGGAACGCACTCTCGCGTGCCTTTGCGGCGCGTCTGCATGCCCTCGGGATCATCGCGAGCGCGGAGCTGCAGGCGCCTGACTATCCCGCGGCGGCGAAGGCGCTCGGCGTCCCAGAGGCAATGGTGGACTTCGAGGTTGCAGGAAGGTTAGTAGTCAGCATGGACAGTGCGGCAGGTTGGAGCTGAACAAGCTAACGAGACGCTTTCGCTTGCGTAGGTGCAACCTCCGAGCGGATAAGGCTAAACTCCTCGGCTGGAAGCCGCAGCACGATGCGCAGTATCTCCTTGATCACGCGGCGGAAGAGGTGGACTGGATCCTGGAGCACGACAAGAAGGCGAAGTGAAGACTACAATCTCGTTCTTCGGAAAAAGGTGGGCTGTTATTTAGGATGTATGGCTGCTGCGACAGTGTCAAATTCGTGCATGGAGTTAGGATTGGCCCAAGGGTCAAGGGCTAAAGATGACAGGTGATAAGGAGGGGCGTAGGTGGAATATCAGATTGAAGTGCGGGCAGTGACAAACGCTTGTTCAAAAGTCTTGGTCAGGTTCGTCGAAGGCAAATGTTAGTCAGAGTACAGAACAGAAGGTACGATGAACTGCACATTTTATGGAAAGGGACGAGAACACGAGTGTCAGGCTCTCCCGGATCTACCACCTCGGCTCCGCGCCTGTGTACATCGACCTAGCTACCCAGCCCCCCACACCTTCGGCCACTCTCTAGCCACACTGCCCCACACTCTTTGTTTTCTTTCCCTTCTAGTCCATAAAACGCTCAGTTTATCGACCATTTTGATCTGCACTCTGACTATCACTTGGATTCGACAGACCTGCCCAAAACTTTTGAGCGAGCCTTTGTCACTGCCAGCACTTCAGTCCACTCCTCCAGCGATGCCCCTCTTCTCATCCATCCTCCTCAGCACTTGACCCTTGGGCCAATCGTAACAGTAACCCAGATGACGGTGGAGCCATGCGCATAGACCAGTTCCAATATCTCCCCAACAGGCCTCTTCGCCTATCGACAGCAATTCATCGCGTCCACTGCCTCGACCTTGCGGCAGTAGCAGCTCGACTTGATCTCGATGTCAGCGACCGCGAGGGCCGTGTTGAGCTCAACTCTGATGAAGTCGGCGTGCTGCGCCCTGCCGAGTTTCTGCAGGCACTCATAGTAGCCGTGTAGCGCCCAAATGTTGTGCGGATGCTGGAGCGCGCGCGGGAGCGTCGGATCGTACCCGAGGTCCGCGGCGTATACGTCTGCAGCCTCTTGAACGTGCCCTTGCTCAAGCAACAGCGCGGCGTACGCGTGGCGGGGAGGCTGCATCCAGCCCCAAGGTTCCGCGTAGACGAGGCCGTCAGAACGCGCGATTGACTCGCGTAGGTGGCCAAAGGCAACGTCGCAATTGCCCTTGCGATACTCGAGCTCGCCCGCGAGCATGGCCTCCCCAACGCCGAGGATGTTCTTGCACTGATTGGGCCAGTCCATCCGGGTTGGCTGGACCGCCGCGCGCGCCTGTGTGAAGAGGCGCTGCTCGACCTCCGCCTCGTTGACGTTGCCCAAGACGGCGTGGGCAACGCCACGCGCGTAGTGGAGCGTCGCGGTCGTTACAGAGTACAGCTCCTCGTCGGCCGGGAAGGGCATCGCAAGGATCTCGTCCCACTTGCCGAAGCGGACGTAGACGTGGATATTGACGGTGTTGAAAACCTCAAACCAGTCGGCGTTGCCGTTGGTGCGCAGTAGTTGCTCAGGCAGCGCACGCTCGAGCCTTGCGACTCCTTCAAGCGCGTACTCGTACTGGCCGCTAAACATGGCGGCGTAGACGAGGAACTGGATATTGTGCAGGCGATAGATGGTGTAGAAGTCCGAATCGGATGTGAGCTGTTCGTACTTGAGGTCCGAGGTCATTCCCTGCGCGTTGGACGCGATCGCTCGCCGGTAGTCGCCAATAATGATATCGATGTGTGTCGGCATGTGTTGCAGGTGGCCCGAGTCCGGGATGAGGTCGCGCAGCCGATCGCCGGGTACGATGGCGGCCTCGGGCGTAGGCGAAAGCTCCATCAGATGGATCCAGAAATGCAGCACTCCGGCGTGCGTCTTGCTCTTTGGGTCACCAAGGGCTTTCTGAAGAACGTCGCGCACCTCCAGTGTGTGCGTCTCCGGGTTGGGCGCGCCGGTCGGGACGTCCCACAGCTGCCAGGCCGCGATGTTCATCCGGCTGTCCGCGTAGACGACAGCGACGTCGAGGTCGTCGCCGTACTGGGCGTACACCTTGTACATCTCGTCGCCCCACCGCTTTGTCCTGCCTTTGAAGTCCTCAGCGAGTGCGTCCTCGGGAAACCGGTGGATGAGGGCCTCGGCGAGAGCGCGCTCGAGCGGGTTGACCGCGTGTGCAATGGCGAGTTGGCACGCCTGGTTGCAGGCCTTCAGAATGGAGGGGAGCTGATCTTTGGGAATAAGCTCGAACGGCCGGTTGTAGTTGGGGCCCTTTGCGTACGCGTAACCCCAATAGGCCATGGCGCACTGCGGGTCGAGCGCGAGCGCCTGCTGGAAGCACCGGACGGCCTCTTCGTGGTTGAAGCCGTAGGTCCAGAGCATGCCGCGGTCGAACCATGTTTGGGCGGCGGGAGAGGTGGTCTTGACGGGGCGGGTCCAGGTGCCTAAGTCGTACTGGTAGGCGTCGACGGCGATGGGCTGGAAGCCGGTGAAAATGACGACCGAGTCGAGCGAAGCAGGGATGGTGGAACCCATGGCGAGGCTTTTCGGCGGTCGTGGCGGTAGACTGGCGGGTGCGGAGACTAAAGGGGGTGGATGGCGAGGTGGGTGAGCGGTCAAATGAGGCGGTCGATCGGAGGCAGTGACGATAGCGCCGTCGCTGCACGCGTCGTAGACTGACAACGGAGAGTCAGTCGCTGGCCTCGGACTCAGCCAATCAGCGCGTGTGGCTGACTGAGGTCGGCGTTCACTTAGATGTGATACGACCGGTCTTCCCTTTTCTAGGCGCAGAGAACAATAAGGTTCATAAATTCTTTCTCTCGAGTAAATACCCCAAAGCGCAAAGAAGCCGGGAAAGTTGCTAGCTCACCAAGTTCTTCAAGTTTTAGCCTTTGTCTGTGGAAACCCTCAATGACGGTCGGATACCCGCGGAGACATGCGGGAAATCGTGGCAACATCTACAAATTGGTTTCGTGATCTTTTCTCAGCCTCCGTCAGAAGAGTGAAGAGTAGGACGCTTCTTACGACTGGAATCAGCTGAGACAACGGATGAGCAATCAGGGGTGATGAAGTTGAAAGGGACTGGAGAGAGTGAACAGTCGTGCTAACTCCGGGATTATTTATTTCCCATTTCAACGGTACAATGGCTCATGCCGTCAAGGGTCTCGTCCTCTGCCTAACCTCAGATGTCGTCCAGCCAGCAGGGACTGTTGTAACAGGAACGAGCAAAGAGCTCGTGAGCGAAAGAGAGGAATTACTCCCTCAGCTGACTGATCACTCGGTGAGCCATCCCGGTAAGGTTTGTGGACCGATGACGCTCTGGTATCTTCGCCAGAGATAGTGCGCACGGCGTCCGTTGAGATGGAGCTGTGGGGATTGGCCCAAGGGTCAAGGGCTAAGGATGACGGAGGGTAGGGGGCGTAGGTGGAGTTGTAGACTGAAGTGATGGCAGTGACACAGGCTCGCTTCGAGGTCTTGGGCAGGTTCTTCGAATCCAAATGGTAGTCAGAGTGAAAAACAAAAGGTGCGATGAGCCGAGTGTCTTGTGGGATAAGGGTAAGAAAACAGAGAGTTTGTGACAGGTTGGCTGAATAGAGGCTGAAAATATGGAAGCCGAGCAAATAAGGGCGATGCTACATAGACGCGGAGCCGAGGTGGCGAGTCCGCGAGATTCTGCAGCCACATAGGCGCAGAGCCAATGTGGTGAACCAGTAAGATCCTGACACTCTAGGTCTCCGCGAATCGCTCCTTCCAACAATACCTTGTTCTTACCCCTCATCCGTTGAAACGCTCAGTTCATCGTAGATTTTGTTCTGTACTCTGACTATCATTTGGACCCGACAAACTTGCCCAAGACCCTTAAGCGAGCCCGTGTCACCTCCATCACTTCAGTTCCCTTTCACCACCTACCACCGCCCTCAGGACACTTCGTCACCAACGTCCCACTCCTCGCTCAGCCCTCTCTGCCATCGACTCTTGGGTCAATCCTCACAGCTCTAGACGGAGATCCAACGCGCCATCCACTTATTGACGATCTGCAACAGAGACGGTCAGCACCCCGCAGCAGTGACGTCTGCGACAACTCACCTCTTTCGCTTCATCAACGAGACCGTCTTCCAAAAGCAACTGAACGACGCCTCGAGTTGCGCTTTCCAAAGCCGAGAAGATCCAGGCGTGGTTGACGCTGGTGTGTTCTCCAACACTGTCAGAACACCAACCGTCAGCCTCGATCGCAAACGACATATCCGCCAAGCTTACAAGATGTGGTTCAAATGGGTCTTGTGGTACTCGGGCATGTAACGCTCGTGCTGCCCAGCATAAGGAGAAGCCCACGATCCTGCTTGGTGAGGATCAAGACCCCAACAGACTCGGTCGTATTTGCCTGTGTACTCCTGCGCGGCAATCTCTCCGTGGATCTCGTTCATGGCATCAACGACCATACCGACGTGGTCGGCTTCCGATAGGGACTGCAAAGACGGTCCGACGGCGGTTGTGTAACTGGCCAGCATCGCTCCGGGGCCAGTACCGTTGATGTTGTAGGCGGGGTAGCAAACGGATCCGATACCGGGCAAGTCGGTGGATCCGCAACCACCAAAGATGGGGTTCTTGATGTGTTCCCAGAATCGGGTCTTGTAGAGGAGCTGTAGACGCAACACGATCAATACTCAAGTCCTTCAGCTAGAATCGCCGTCAATACTCACAGAGACCTTGCATGCATACGAGTACCCAAGTCCGGTGATGGCTTCCGTAATGACAGGGTTGAACGACGGCAATCGCCATAGCCGCGCGACCGAGAAGGGTACAGCCACGATTGTCTTGTCATACGTCTTCTTTTCAAATGTCGAGCTACCGTTCTCGTACCAGTGGACCGAGGTTTTCTTGGTAGCTTCATCATAGCTCAACTTGTTGACCCGTCGGCCGTAAGTGATCTTGCCATCAACGACAGGGTGGAAGGCTTCAGAGAGTCGACTGAGACCCTTGTCGATAGTCTTCCATTGCGTTGCGGAGAAGTAGACACCGTCGTAGATTTCGTCCCACAAGGTACCTGTGGCCGTGAGTCATTAGTACCGGCACTCTCTTATGCGCTGGGACTGCCGCTCACCAGTACCACCGACAGCGGACGTTTCGTTCCAACCTAGACCCTGCGACCTCAAAAACTGCGTTTCGGAGAAGCTTTGAAGTCCCTCCTCTAAAAGGACGAAAGGACACCATCAGTCGCAATGCGGGCAAATACCCGGCAAAGACGCGTACCAATGGCTTGCTTGTGAGCCTTGAAGATATTCTTTGCCGAGAGCTCATACTTGTCGGTGTAGTCGATAAAGTGCTCGAGTGCCTCTTCAGCCGCTTCCTGTTTCTCAGAGGGTTCTACTGCCGGAACACCCGAGGTCGCATTGGCAAAGAGCGCCGCGTATTGACTTCGGCGAGGGACGGTGCCATCCGCATTGCGTAGGCCGCGTGTGTAGACGTAAGTGCTGCGATACTTCGAGGTCAGTTAATCATCCAGTACACGGCATGCGTGTGACTCACTTGGGGTTGCTTTGGATCCATGGAATGAAGTTGACCTGCAGCTTGGGGTCCTTGTCCTTGTTCATACCGTTCAGGACATCGGCCAATTGGAAAACAAGCTTGTGGTCTTGAATCTCGAGGGTTTCGTTGGTACCGGTGTATGTTAGGCTGACGGGGAATCGCATGGGACTGTAGAACATGATCGCAGGTGAGCTGATAGGTAACGATAAGCGCTTTTGACATTCGCCCAACTTACCCCATTTCCTGGTACTGATAGTCTTCCGGAGCAGTGCCGTTCAGGTACGAGGTGTAGAGACGGCTGAGGCAAACAGAATGACATCAACACCGCACGGCGCTGGAGGTTCAGTGAACTGGCTTACCCTCCGATCCTTTGCGAGCTCTCGGAAATCTCCCAGTTGTGAATGCCAACCGAATCGAGCAAGAGGGCAGACATCAAACCCGACATGCCTCCACCAATGATACCGATCTTTTGGTCCTTCTTTCCGGCAACGAACGACGCCTCGGGCTCCTTGGCCTGCAGATAGGCTACTCCGTCAAACCACGCGCCGTAAGGATCGTTGATAGCGGAAAGGGTGTTTCGCTTGCCCATGGTGTCGTGAAGCATCTCGAGAGGGTCAGAGGTTCCGACGAGATCAAGATCCGAAAAGGCGTGAAGACAGCCTCCTGACGGGGCGTCGTCGGGGGTGAGTGTCAGGATCTTACGGTTCACTACATAGGCTCTGTGCTTATGTGGCTGCAGAATCTCGCGGACCCGCCACCTCGGCTCCTCGTCTGTGTAGCATCGCCCTTAATTGCTCAGCTTCCATTTTTAGCCTCTCTTCAGCCACACTGTCACACACTCTTTGTTTTCTCACCCTTAGTCCATAAGACACTCAGTTCATCGTACAATTTGTTCTACACTCTGACTACCATTTGGATTCGACAAATTTGCCCAAGACATCGAAGCGAGCCTGTGTCACTGCCCGCACTTCAGTCTACTATTCCACACACGCCCTCCCCTTAGCACCCGTCATCCTCAGCCCTTGACCCTTGGGCCAATCCTAACATCAGTCAGAGTCACCGTCTGTCACCCGCTCGCTCCTAGTGGTCTCCACCTCGACACTGTCCTAGCCAACATGGATAATCCCAACGCAGACCCTCGAATCGTTACCGAACTTGCTCTTGCAAGACAGCAAGTTGACCGTCTAAGGACCGCCCTTAAAAATCTCCGACAACAACAACAACAACAGACAGAGGTTATCACCTCGCATCCCGAAGTCAAAGACTACCACGGACCTACTCCCCACGCCTTCAGTGGCAAGAGATCAGAATCGGAGACCTTCGTCCTCAAGCTTGATAACATTTTTCGCCTGCAACCCGTGTCCCTCGGAACGGACGACATGAGGATTCAATACGCGATCTCACTCCTTACGGATGACGCTTTCAACTGGGTCCGCCCTTACCTCCTCGTCGATGATTCCGACCGTCCGGACTGGTTCGACAGCTGGCCACGTTTCAGGGCCCGCCTCCTCAAAGACTTCGGAGAAATCGACCGCGTCGAAACCGCTCGGCGCGCTCTCAAGGATCTTCGTCAAACGACCACAGTTTCCATCTACGCCTTCGAGTACAGACGCCACAAACTCCTCCTTGACTTTGGCGATCAGTATCATCGTTTTAACTTCTTCGACGGTCTCAAGCTTGATGTCAAGGAACGTCTCGTCCGTGCTCAAAACTATGCCAACCTCGACGATCTTATCGACGCCGCCATCGAATGGGACAACGCCCTCACCGACTTTCGCCACGCTCATGCACCCCGCAACGTCAGCCGTCCAACCGTCGCCACAGTCGTCCCTCCCGCTCGTCGTACCTTCTTCCCGTTCGTACCCGTGACCAACACCTCAGCCTCATCATCCGGCCCCGTCCCCATGGAGGTCGACGCCACCTCTCGGCCTCGTGGCCCCCTCTCCGACGCGGAAAGGGAGCGCCGCCGACGCGACGGCCTCTGCCTATACTGCGCCAGCAAGGACCACCGAGTTATCAACTGTCCCATCGCTCCTCGTCGATTCTTCAATATCTCGGCTATCTCGGCCACCAATACCGCCAATGGCGTCCCTCGTTCAGCCACAATCAAGGAGATTATCAACGATCAAGACTCAGCGTGACTAGCCGACCCGTCCGACCCGACGGGTTCGCCTTCGTCTGCCAACGGCCCCTCGCTTTTCGACAACGTTTCTGGACCCCCTCTTTACTCCTTTTTTATTCAAAACACCAAAGAATCACTTCGCGGTCCTCCCATGCTCCCCCCGGTCGACCGTTTTTCGCTACCCTCTAACCCATTCCATTGCCTTTCCACCGACGACATCCCCACGGCTTCCTTTCATGAGGAAGATCACGTCGTCCTGCCCCTCTCCATCGCCTTCGGATCCACCTCCTTCGACACATACGCACTGATCGACAGCGGTGCCACATCCAACTTCATCGACTCGTCCCTCGTCGACAAGCATTCGGTTCCACTCGTGGTAAAGAACGCCCCTCGCGCCCTCGAGGTCGTCGACGGTCGCCCGATTGCATCGGGAGCCGTCACGCATCACACCTCTCCCCTGGCCCTCACCGTACCTAGGCATCGACACACCGAATCCCTCTCTTTCGACGTCACCTCCCTTGGTCACTATCCGATCATCCTCGGTATTCCCTGGCTCAAACGACACAATCCCTCGATCGACTGGCCAGCGCATTACCTCGTTTTCGATTCGCAGTACTGCCGGAGCTCCTGCCTCTCACGAGAAACTCCCACCCTAGCCAAACCCCTCAGTCAAGTCCCACCATCGTCTTTCAACGAGGCTTCATCGCCCTCGTCCCCGCCCTTGTCCTTGTCCTCGCCCAAGCCCTCGTCCTCGCCCAAGCCCTCGTCCTCGCCCAAGCCCTCGTCCTCGCCCAAGCCCTCGTCCTCGCCCAAGCCCTCGTCCTCGCCCAAGTCCTCGTCCTCGCTCAGGTTCAAGTTCAAGTCCTCGTCCTCGCCCAAGCCCTCGCCCAAGCCCTCGCCCAAGCCCTCGTCCTCGCCCAAGCCCTCGTTCTCGCCCAAGCCCTCGTCCTCGCCCAAGCCCTCGTCCTCGCCCAAGTCCTCGTCCTCGCTCAGGTTCAAGTTCAAGTCCTCGTCCTCGCCAGTCAGCCACCGATCGCTCCTCCCTGCCGTCATCTCCGCCACCCGGTCTTCGCCTTACTTCTCTGTTATCCCGCCTACGGACCCGCTTGACCCCCCGGACCGTGAGCCTTCACCCCCGGAGATTAATGTACCCGCCATCGTCCCACCGGAGTATCACGCCTACCTCAAGGTTTTCGAGAAGTCCTCAGCCTCGGAACTACCTCCTCATCGGCCATACGACCATGCCATCACTCTCAAGGACAACACGCAGCCACCCTTCGGGCCAATCTATGGTCTCTCATCGGTCGAACTCGGCGCTCTTCGTGAGTTCCTCGACGAGAACCTCGCCAAAGGTTTCATCGTCCCCTCGAAATCACCTGCCGCTGCTCCCATCCTTTTCGTCAAGAAGAAGGACAAATCTCTCCGCCTCTGCGTCGACTACCGCCGTCTCAATGCTATCACCATCAAGAATCGGTACCCGCTCCCACTCATCTCGGAATCCCTTGACCGGCTGGCCACTGCCAAGTTCTTCACCAAACTCGACCTTCGAGGCGCCTACAACCTCGTTCGGATCGCCCCGGGTGATGAATGGAAGACTGCCTTCCGCTGTCGCTACGGGCTGTTCGAGTACAAAGTTATGCCCTTTGGGCTGACGAACGCACCAGCCACATTCCAGCACTTTATGAACGACACTCTCCGCGACCTCCTCGACATCTCCGTCATCGTCTATCTAGACGATATCCTCATATTTTCCCCCACCCTCGACACACATCGCCAACACGTTGCCACTGTCCTCGAGCGCCTCCTGACAGCGCGCCTCTGGGTCAAGCCGGAGAAGTGCGCCTTCCACCAGGACGAGGTCGATTTCCTCGGCTACATCGTCGGCGCTCAAGGCATCAAGATGGATCCCTCCAAGATCTCAGCCGTCACAGACTGGCCGGTACCCACCTCGGTCAGACACATCCAGTCCTTCCTCGGATTTGCCAACTTCTACCGCCGTTTCGTCCACCGGTTCTCAAAAGTCGTCGCTCCCATTACGTCCCTCCTCAAGAAAGGTGTCCCCTTCCACTTCGGACCGGAGCAACTCGCCGCTTTCAAGACCCTCAAGTCCAAGTTCACCTCGTCTGCCGTCCTCACCGTCTTCGATCCCTCGCTTCCCCTCGTCCTCGAGACGGACTCATCCGATTTCGCCGTTGCCGGCGTCCTCTCGCAACGCGCCGTTGCCCTTCGCTCGCCACTCCGCCCGATCGCCTTCTACTCGCGCAAGCTCAACCCGGCCGAACTCAACTACGAGATCCACGACAAGGAAATGTTGGCGATCATCGAGTGCCTCAAGGAGTGGCGCCATTACTGCGAAGGACACCCATCACCTCTCACCATCTACACCGATCACGAGTCGCTCCAGTACTTTACCACCTCCAAAGCCCTCTCCCGCCGTGAGTCCCGCTGGGCCGAGTTCCTCTCTGGTTTCAACTTTGTCGTTATCTACCGCCCTGGAGGACGCAATACCGTCGCCGATGCCCTGTCGAGGCGACAGGACCTTTCGGAGGGGAGTCGCCCTTCGGACCAGACACCCAGACGCCTTCTCAAACCCGACCAGTACATCATTGCCGCCAACCTCAGGTCCCGTCCTTCGGCCGCTGCCGCTCCCCTCAATCAAGCTCCCCTCGATCAAACTTCCTTCAATACTATCGGCAACATCCCTGCGCTCTTCGAACCCATTGACTCGGAACCTCCGGAACCCATTCCCGACCTCGATCCTCGCCCCAAGCTCCTTCCTCGTCTTCTCACCGCACAACTCGCCGACCCATCACTCGCCCCCCTCATTGACCTCCTCCGTCATCCGAATCGCCCTCGCTCTCCCGACGATGTCAAGGCTCTCCAGGGTCTCTCGCTCCACCCTACAGACCTCCTTCTCTCGCGCGGCCTCGTCCTCGTTCCGGACGATCACCAGCTACGCCTCGACCTCGTCCGCGCCTGCCACGAGCCTCGCCTCGCTGGGCACCTTGGCGCTCGCAAGACCCACGACCTTCTTCGACGCTCGTTCACTTTCCCCTCTGATTACACGTTCGTTCAGACCTACACCTCCGGCTGCGACCTTTGCGTCCGCAACAAGACAAATCGGCGCGCACCCTTCGGCCTCCTCCAACCGCTTCCGCCACCGACACGCCCTTGGACGATGATCTCCATGGACGGCATCGTCAAGCTCCCAACCTCCGACGGCCTCGACTGCATTCAAGTTTTCATCGATCGATTCACCAAGATGGTTCGTCTCGTCCCGTACTGTGAAGCCGGTTTCGCGGCTCCCGAGCTCGCTCGGATGTACCTCGACCACGTTGTCCGGCACCACGGTTTCCAGACAGACATCACCTCGGATCGCGGATCGACCTTCACCTCCGCTTTCTGGCGATCTTTCCTCTCTCTCATCGGCACTGCCCCTCATTTCACTACCGCCTTCCACCCCGCGGCCAACGGCCAAACCGAGCGTGCTAATGCCGTCGTCGAGACCTTCCTTCGGATCTTCTGCAACCACCATCAAGACGACTGGGTCTCGCTCCTTCCCTCCTGCGAGTTCGCTCTCAACAACTCGCTAGCGGTCGCCACCCAGCACACGCCTTTCTTCGCCAACCACGGTTTCCACCCTCTCTCGTCATCTGACCTCCTCGCCGCCTCTACCTCGCACAATCCCGCCGCCGATGCCACAGTTGCCAAGCTTCGCGCTCTTCATACCGAGATCCGAGATCACATCCTCGCTGCCCAACGTTCATACAAGACCTTCGCTGATCAATCCCGTCGTCCTACCACCTTTCTAGGGGAAGACGGCAAGGATCCTTCCCCTCCGATCTTCAAGACCGGCGATCTGGTCTGGCTCAATCGTCGCAACATTACTACCGATCGGCCCTCGCTCAAACTCGATGTCAAACACCTCGGCCCTTTCCGGATCCTCCGTGTGCTCTCGGACATCTCCTTCGAGCTCGACTTGCCTCCCACAGTCCCGGTCCATCCTGTTTTCCACGCCTCGCTCCTCTTGCCACACGCCCCCGGACACCCCGGTCAACACCAGCCTGCCGCGTCTCCAGTCAACGCCGCCGACCCAGAGCTGTACGTCGTCGAACGCATCATCAAGATGGACGTCCGCGACGGCAAGCACTTCTACCTCGTTCACTGGCAAGGCTATCGCGACGAGGAGGACACATGGGAGCCGTACGATCACGTTGCTCATCTTCGCCTCCTCAAAGCCTTCCACCGCGCCCATCCTGATCTTCCCAAGCCATCGCGTCGAATAATCCGTCGTCCTTCTCGCCGTCCTCGTCGCCGTAACCCCTAGCTCTCAGGTCCTTTGCCCTCTCAGGAGTTCGGGCCTTAGCCGGGGGCTCCTGTCAGGATCTTACGGTTCACTACATAGGCTCTGTGCTTATGTGGCTGCAGAATCTCGCGGACCCGCCACCTCGGCTCCTCGTCTGTGTAGCATCGCCCTTAATTGCTCAGCTTCCATTTTTAGCCTCTCTTCAGCCACACTGTCACACACTCTTTGTTTTCTCACCCTTAGTCCATAAGACACTCAGTTCATCGTACAATTTGTTCTACACTCTGACTACCATTTGGATTCGACAAATTTGCCCAAGACATCGAAGCGAGCCTGTGTCACTGCCCGCACTTCAGTCTACTATTCCACACACGCCCTCCCCTTAGCACCCGTCATCCTCAGCCCTTGACCCTTGGGCCAATCCTAACAGTGAGCCAGACGAAACGGGTCCTAAAGCGCCACAGCGTCGAGTGAGTTCGAGATCTATCCATCACATCATTAAAGGTCACTCACGGCATATCATCGCTCTTGTACCGATTAGAAGCCAAGCGACCGGCTTCATGGTGTGCTTTGGAGTGGTGATTGATACCGCAGTCGCCATAGACGAAGATGATGTCTCCTGACAGGGTCTCGGGTCGGTCATACGAAATGTGGAAGTTGTGCGCTCCACCTCGTTGGATTTCGCTAGGGCTAGAAACAGACAGTCAGTTCAAGCATCGATGGGGCAATTGCTTGTCGCTTGACTTACATGACAAAGCTGATAGAGGGCAAAGTCGCCGGGGCAGCCCTGACAAGCTTGGTTCCTGCGACCAGGAGCGAGAGAGGTAGAATTAGGTTGGCTTTTTTCATGATGACCGTGGAGCGATATTGGTTGTGGAGAAACTGGTGAGTACGATCTGTCATTGCCAGTGACGCAGCGCCCTTATATACCCAAGCATCTGCACTCACAGGTCCGTGCCCTCCTCGATGTCCGTTTCCACTCGCTCGAAGGTGGACTACCTCTGATCGGTCTCGCCCGACATTTGCTATGTCCAGACCCGGCCGAAGGTGGACGAGATGATACGGAAGATAAGCGACCACGCCACGGCTCTTCGGAATGCTCAAGGCCATCAGTACTGTGGTGCAGACGAAGTCGCGCTCGTAAAGGACATGCAGTGGACATGCCAAGGGATATCATACTAACCGCAAGACGCGACCTTATCTTCATCTCGGTCGCACGGAATCGAAACGTGCCAAGCCAAGCCAAACGTCGGTTGGGTCGAGATAGGCGAATTCTTGCTCAACTATTCTTCAAGAGCCGACGTGAGCCGAATTGCCGAGCTGGGCAGTTATGAGTTGAACATGGGATGAACCAATTGCACTTGAATGGATCGATAGCTATCCGTACAGGCAGCGACGATTTGAGTCGGGTTAGGAGATGGCGGGAAGCGGGTTGAGAAGAGGATCCGTCGATGCCAAGCTCAGACGTGAGGGATTGGCAACGACGAGTTTGGTCGAGTGCGGCGACCCGTCGGCCCGTGCAGAAGGATGATATCGCAAGAGCTGCGCGAGACCTAGCCTGAAGGGTATAAAGGAGCGACATCGATCTCGGTATGTAAAGGCTAAGGGTATACTCATATCCCATCCATCGCTCCACGCCAGGCCACTTGCTTCATCCTACCCTTCAGCCTAATCCGCCCACCATGCTTTTCAACGTTGGCCTTCTTTCGACTCTACTCGCCGTCGTGAGCGCATCACCTCTCGGGTCCTCTTCCATAGTCGAGCGCAACCAAGACATCACCCGTCTCGGATCCGTCGGCAAGGTTCTATCGGGAGGAACCAGCTTCGGCGACCTCGTGTTCGTGAGCGGACAGGTGCCAATCCTGAACAACACCGTCATTCCCGGTGGCATTAGAAACGAGACGGCGCTCTGCATCGAGAAAGTCGCCGCCGTTTTGAAAGAAGCCGGGACGGATTGGTCGCGGGTTCTCAAGGTCACTGTCTTGATGCAAGGTGAGTATTTGATTCCTCGACGCTGAGCGTGCGGGATGAAGCTTATAGCGGCGACCGGCGTTTCCAGATATCAACGATCTAGCCCTCATGAACGAGGTGTACTCGGCAATGATCCCCGATCCCAAACCCGCCCGCTCGGCTTTCGAGGTTGGAAACCTGCCAGTTCCGTGAGTTGTATAGGCTCAGCAAACGAATGGGCGACGCTAATGCATTTTGCACAGCGGTATCTCAATCGAGATTGAAGCCATCGCCGCGCTGTAAGGAGAACCTTGTCAGAAGACATCCTTCGTGGATGAGGTCGTTTGAGTGAGGGATGTGTGTATGAGGGCATCGGGTTATAAAATGCGAATACTGTTATCATATATCGCTCAAATGACAAATTGGTCTTCGCACGAGGTGGATGCTGCGCCGGATGATGGTCCGAGGTCCGCGAAGCAGTCGAGGTGTTAGGATTGGCCCAAGGGCCAATGGCAGAGAAGATTGGGCGAGGAGAGGGACGTTGGTGACGAAGTGTACTGAGAGCGGTGGCGGGTGATGAAAGGGAACTGAAGTTATGGAGGTGGCACGGGCTCGCTTAAGGGTCTTGGGCAAGTTTGTCGGGTCCAAATGATAGTCAGAGTGCAGAACGAAATCTACGATGAAATGAGCGTTTTATGGACGAGTGATGAGAACAAGGGAGTGATGAGAACAAGGAAGAATGAGAACAAGGAAGTGATGAGAAAGTTTAGAAAGCAAAGAGTGTGGGACAGATGAGGCAACAAAGGAATAAAGGAATGGCAATGCTGATCAAGCAAGGGAAAGGCTACACTGGCGCCGCGTTGGCCAGACGCAGGGCTGAGGTGGCAAGTCCGCGAGATCCTGACACTTGGGCCAATCCAAACACTAAGCCATCCAATCGGTAGTAGCGACGGGCGGTGTGTACAAAGGGCAGGGCGTAATCTGTTGAAAGTCTATGTTCGCCCTTGGGTCCAATGTGGTTGCAAGCTTATTTCATATACCCACTCGTCCCTACCCGCTCATATAAGGTTAACCTAGTGGCGTAAAAAGTACTACAAAGGGAGGACAAGGGATGAAAACTACTAGATTGTAGGTCTCCGTGAATCGCTCCTTCCAACATAATCAACGCGAGTTGATGACTCACGCTTACTAGGGAATTCCTCGTTGAAGAGCAAGAATTGCAATGCTCTATCCCAGTACAACTGAGTTTCATAAGACTACCCAGACCTTTCGGCCAAGGCGATAAACTCGCTGGCTCAGTCCGTGTAGCGCGCGTGCAGCCCAGAACATCTAGAGGCATCACAGACCTGTTCCTGCCTCAAACTTCCATCAGCTAGATGCTGATAGTCCCTGTAAGAAGCCGGCGACCAGCAAAAGCCGGCCTGGCTGTTTAGCAGGTTAAGATCTCGTTCGTTATGGGAATCAACCAGACAAATCGCTCCACCAACTAAGAGCGGCCATGCACCACCGCCCAATAAATCGAGAAAGAGCTATCAATCTGTCAATCCTTATATTGCCTGGACATGGTGAGTTTCCCCGTGTCGAGTCAAATTAACTCGCAGGCTCCACTCCTGGTGGTGCCCTTCCGTCAATTCCCTAAGTTTCAGCCTGGCGACCATACTTCTCCCAGAACCCAAAGTCTTCGATCTCTCCTAAGGTGCCGAGCGAGTCAGAAAAAAACAACATCGCCCGATCCCTAGTCGGCATAGTTTACTGTTAAGACAGACTACAACGGTATCTGATCGTTTTCGGTCCCCTAACCTTCGTTCTTGATTAATGAAAACATCCTTGGCAAATGCTTTTGCAGTAATTAGTCAGCAAGATCTTTCAAGCGGCTCGGTTCCAGGGTCCCTTGAGGTGAGTCACAAAACGCTGAGCTCGCACCCTTCGTTTCCCTTCCAACGACCGGCATCCTCCTTCCCTCCCTTGCCGTCCTCAAGCCCAACCTCTTCGCATGTTCAAATCCTTCCCCACCGAGATCCTAGAGAGGATCCTTTTTTACTACTTCCATCAAGACGAGCTCCTTCAAACTCCAGAGCAAGCCTTCAACCTCGTCACTCCTCCTCGAACCTCAACCTCCCTCCTCCTCGTCTCAACAGACTTCCGGCTCCTCGTCCTCCCTCTCCTCTACTCCTCCATCAGTATTACTCAACCGCACCACTGGGAACTCCTCTTCCGGTGGGGATCGGGCCTACTGGTTGGGAACTCGAAGGAAGCGAAACTAAGAAGGAGCATGGTTCGTGAGCTCAGGATCGACCACGAAGTTCGTCTTCCTTCCGCTCTCGAGCTCGACGGTTTCTCCCTCTCTCCGGATCGCTACGAAGACTTCCCAGGTTCAAGCGGTCGACCCTTTTTCACGGTACATCTTCCCTCGGCTGGATTGATCTCCGTTTGCCTCTCGGACCCCCTCATCAAATACAAGACCCCCAACCCTTCCCTCTTCCCAAACCTCGACAGAGTCACCCTCCTCCCTTCTTCTACCAAGGACTCCCTCCCTCGACCTTGGTCTCCTCGTCTTCTCCAGCAGCTGGAAGTGCGAGCTCTCGATCTCTACAGAGAGGACCAGCAGGATCCGTCCGCCGAGTTTCCAGCTTGGATGGAGGAGGAGAACGTCGTGGTGAAAGGGTTGGAAAGGGAGAGCCACAGGGCAAAGATGGATTTCTGGTTAGTGCTGAAGCCAAAAGCTATTTGGATAAAGGTTGGGAGGTACGGGGATGTAGGGAAGGTGGAGTGCGAAAAAGGATTTTGGCACAACAATGAGCAGACGAGGAGGGTATACTTCGTCTACGTTCCTCACACCTACCCACCTCCCGAAGACGACAATGGAACTGCCGAAACCCTCGCCGATCCTCCTCCCTACTTCAACGGCCTCGCCACCTGTCTCGCTTATTTCGACGAACAAGAGTACATGGCCGACAACATCTGTTTCGTCTCCTTTCCCTCCGACCCTCGCGTTCGACGCCGTCTTTGGATGGGGATCGTGGACACGGTCGCCGCCGACGAAGCGCGAGCCTACGAGTATGAATGGGATGGTAGGGAGGTGGAGGTGATCTTGCTGGAGCTGGTGAAGCGGAAGGGATGGACGTGGATGGAAGAGGACGGGAGGGTCGTCGAGTTTGAGGAGGGTTTGGGTTCTGTTGACGACAAGAAGGGCGAGGAAGTTGAACTGTGAGTTTCTTTTACTCGATTTTCGGACGTCTTTGTCCACTACTGTTAGGATTGGCCCATGGGTCTATGATAGAGGAGGTGGGGCGAGAAGAGGGACGTCGGCGACGAAGTGTACTGAGAGCGGTGGCGGATGATGAGACGGAACTGAAGTGGCGGAGGTAACACGGGCTCGCTTAAGGATCTTGGGCAAGTTTGTCGGGTTCAAATGATAGTCAGAGTGCAGAACGAAATCTACGATGAACTGAGGGTTTTATGAACCAGGGGTAGGAACAAGGAGGGGATGAGAAGCGCGAGAACACAAAGGGTGTTGGGCAGATGACGAAACAAAAGAGAAGAAAGCGCAATGAGACAAGGAACGTGAGTCAATGTGGCGAAAGAATGGTCCAAGACAAGCAAGGAGGAGGCTTCACAGGCACAGAGTTAGCCAGGCGCAGAACCAAGGTGGCAAGTACGCGAGATCCTGACACTCCGAATCGGCAGCTGTCGCGCGACCGTTTGTGGCCGGCCATCGGCGCAAGAGTGGGGAAGGCACCTCGTTTTCGGCTGTGGCTGTTCATCGTCGGGGTGGAGGTCTGGGTCAAGGCGAAGACGGTCGGCTGAAAGCATATTCCTTGGAGCGATAGGTGGGTCTTAATAGATGATTGACTTCATCGGCTTTGTTCAGGAACGAGCGAGGTGCTGCGCGCACGCCTGTATTTCCACGACTTGCCGCCTTGCCTGCTACACGCGGGGCAATGAGAGCCGGCAGCCTGTGCCGGGGGGCGCGGGGAGGGGTCGTGCGTCGGGCGGCTCAGTTTCTGTCACTGAACGTGAACCTTGCTCGACGGACCCCTTCGCCCTCGTCCCTATGCAGCTCCAGACACCCAACCATCACCAACCTCTATCTTCCCTGTCCTGCCGCTCGCCATGAGCATCGAGAAGACGACGGCGGCGGCAGTACAGCAGCCGCTTCTGGATCTCGATGGCGCCCCTCGCCTCCGTCGCCCTCGCGCGTCGAAACCCACCCCTCGCCGCTTCTGCCTCGGCTTTTGTGCTCTCGCTG